>JAXIVD010000810.1:30000-35000 GCA_036785275.1 Cancer borealis
ATTTTTAGGTGTAGGACACGTTCCATTACTCGGATTTGACCTATCTTATAAGACTCAAGTGTGAGATCGATTCATGTTAGATTCACTTCCAAAGGTAACAGGGTTTTTCAGTCCGGTCCGAAATCCCATTGGAATTAACATGGGACGTTGCGGACCGTCCTATGCATTTTGGTGCAATCAACTAAAACTTTAGTAACCAATAGACGAAGCTATTTTGCATGGAATGGAACGAGACAAAGACCAATGCAAAGCTTGCAACTGCGGCCCAACTGTATTTGAATTTCATTATTGTTATAACAGTAATTTCTGAAATATACCTACTAAGGTTTTTCTAACCGGTCGGCCGCTATTTCAACAGCAATATTAATATTAATAAATAAAATAAAATATAAAAAATTACCTAACAATGGCAATAATGATCATAGGAATACTAATAATTAAATTATTATTATTATTATGATTTTTAGTATATTTTAAATAATATTTTTACTATTATTAGTATTATTTTTATAAATATTGTTATTATTACTATTATTAATATTATTACTAAAAGTATTTTTGATATCGTTTATATTATTATATCATTAATTTTAATTTTTTTATTACTTTTTTATGTAATAAGATAATAAGAATATTCGTAATAATAATAATAATGATCATGGTAATTAGGTCTAATTACTCAAAAATTTAGTTTTTTTATAAAGAAATTAAATCCGTTAATAGCGAGCTATCATTCTTGCAAAGAAGAAATTCGAGTCTCTAATAGTTTTCATAAAATAATTGCATTAATCGATTTTTTGGGGGAAAAAACTATTATCTTTATAAAATCCCCACTTTTTTTTTCGGATTGTAAAGATAATACTATCATTTTATAGACAATGTTTTTCGAAACAAAATGCTACTAGTATCACTTTGATATCTTAATATTTAGAGATACTATGTAACAACATTTTGAGGTTATTTCATTGCATGAAGCTGACACTAGTATCATTTTGTTTAGGAAAATATACACTATGAAATTATTTAGTTTACATTACAATTTAAACAATAAATAAAAATTTTAATTTTTTTTTATTATTATATTTCCATTAATTTGCAAAGAAATCTACAAATTCATCAATATTTATCCGTTTTACAAATACCCCATTGATTATAGAGGCCCCACACGTATATTAAACGTGAATCGAGTCTTGAAACGTATGCAAAACTAATTAGAGTCATAATTCAAATCTAATTATCTCGAGAAGCAAATCCAAACAAGAAAGTATTTTCATACAAAAAGAATCGTATTGTTACGATCTACGTTCGGTATAAGTAGGGAGTCTCTACACTCAATAGGTTTTGTGTAAAAGAGCAATAAAATTGGAGAAATATTAAAAAAAAAAAAAATTTTATGTCTTTTTACACAAAAAATATTGAGTGTAGAGACTTTTCACTTATATTAAAGGTAGATCACACAAAGGCCTTTTTGCTGGTATGAATATAATTTCTGTTTAGGCTTTGCTTCTTGAGATATTTAGATTTGAAAAATGACTTTAATTAATTCTCACCATATTAATTTTGAGCCATCAGCACCATTCCACCCGCTAGGAAAATGCATCACTTTTATCCTACAAGTAAGAAATAAGCTTTTTCCAAACTAAGGCTCAATAAGGAAATCTGTTAGTAGCATTTGCATGTACGCCGTGTACTCTATTTGCACTTTGAATATCAACGTTGTATCTTTAATATTAGCCCAAATAGATGGATAAAATCACGTTAACATTGCTTAAAACTCGATGAAAATCTTTGAAAATGACCTATTATACCTCCCTGGACATTGTCCAAACGTTTCATATTGTTCGCCGCTAATTTCGTAATTTCGGAAAAAAAAGTAATTATTAATAATTTTATTATTATTATACATATTAAGTTCATAGTAGGGTTTTTTGGGAAAAGTAACATAAAATGGTGTCATTACCATCCCCTAAGCAACATATTACACAAGACGGTCCGCCGTGCGGACTTGTTAGGATGTAATATAGCGGCCCCGCAAGTAGTTTCGGACTGGTTAGTTTTACCCTAGTGTGATCTTGTTGTCCTTGCTTTCTGTTATATTTGGCTATGACGTCATAAGCAACACGAGAATTCACTATATGCAACCAATGTGTCAGATTTCACTCGCGCGACAGGTTAGAATGCGGACCGGAACGGATGTTGCTTATCCCATTAATTTTAGTGAGCGAGGACCGATGCGCGGTTGCATATGAAGTGAGTGAAACGTTCCAGTCTGTCGCGAGACAGGTTAGTTTTACCCTACTGTTGGCAGTTATGTCGTTGATACAGCAGTCCTGCTCAGTACGAGAGGAACGGCAGGTCCGGACATATGGTTCCGCTCTTGGTCGATCGGCCAGTGGAGCGAGGCTACGTCCGTGGGATTATGCCTGAAAGCCTCTAAGGCAGAATCCCGGCTGGATGACCAACGATACCGCGTACGGCTTGCATCGGGATGGTCACCATTGTTTTTCGAGAGATTTGTTCCCCGCTCGTTCGCGGGCGGGGCCAGAATATGGACCCGTGCAGAGGGAATTCGGGAGAGTCTCGACAAACAGGCTCCGGCTCTCCCTTCCCTAGTAGAGAACACCCGAATGCTGATGTGTCGTACCGAATCGTTCGCAGACGACTTACGTACCGGTCAGGGTGTTGTGGGCGGCAGAGCAGCATCCTCACTGCGATCCGCTAAGACTTCTCCCTAACAAGGCTGGAGGTTTCGTCACGCAACCCGATGGCGAAATCCTCCCGACAAGCCTTTTTTTTTATTTCCACATTACACTACACACAGAGCAGCTTGCAGCAGCAGCAGCAGCACCACCACCTCTCCCTCCCCAACAAGGCTGGAGGTTTCACCACGCAACCCGATGGCGAAATCCTCCCGGCAAGCCTTTATTTACTTACATCTTTCTACATTACATTACACTACACTATTCTACAACACTTCTACCTCCCTAACAAGGCTGGAGGTTTCGCCACGCAACCCGATGGCGAAATCCTCCGGGCAAGCCTTTATTTATATCTGTTCACACTCTGCTCTACAGAGCAGCCTCCTCACAGTGACCAGCTAATAATAATAAGACTTCTCCCTAACAAGACTATAGAGGTTTCGTCACGCAGCCTGATGGCGAGACCCTCACGGCAAGCCTTTACTTAGAGCTGTCCATACTCAACTCCACACTTTACTTTCCATCTCAACTCGCGTACAGCAGTGGCTGTTGGTTTCTATTTTCATGAAGGTGTATAAAAACAAGACAGACATGTTTCTATTTTGGACTTGTAAATTTTCTGCATAATTTTTTGACTTGCTAACATTATTTCTGATATACTTTACAACTATAGACGATTGCACCAGACCAAGCGCCGGGGGTAGCTATGACTCTACAAGCGCGGGTAATCGGCGGGGGTAGCTATTAGTCACTTAAATAGCAAACATCATACCGTATATAAATCTTGAGGACATACTTGGATCCATTCTCTCAAGGTAGCAGCGAAAACGAAGACTACAATTTCCCACTTATAGCATTAGGTTCAATTCTCGTTTCCACAAGACAGACATGTTTCTATTTTGGACTTGTAAATTTTCTGTTAAATTTTTTGACTTGCTAACATTATTTCTGATATACTTTACAACTATAGACGATTGCACCAGACCAAGCGCCGGTAAACGGCGGGGGTAGCTATGACTCTACAAGCGCGGGTAATCGGCGGGGGTAGCTATTAGTCACTTAAATAGCAAACATCATACCGTATATAAATCTTGAGGACATACTTGGATCCATTCTCTCAAAGTAGCAGCGAAAACGAAGACTACAATTTCCCACTTATAGCATTAGGTTCAATTCTCGTTTCCACATTAAAAGCGTAATGAATATGATATTGGTGTTCAGTACGTAATATCCTTGTAAAATATATTTGGATTAACTTAGTTTCAGAGGTGACACCAAAAACCAAGATTTATTTATTTATATCTTTCCACACTCAAATCAACAGAACAGCAGCAGTACTCTCGCTACGAACCGCTTGCACTTCTGCCTCCCTAACAAGGCTAAAAAGATTTTGTCACGCATCCCGATGGCGAAATCCTCCCGGCAAACCCATATTTACATTACTACACACCCTTATCTATAGAACAGCATCCTCACTGTCATTCGCTAAGACTGCACCGTAAAAAGAATATAGAGGTTTCGTCACGCAACGTAACATCCGAAAGTAACCTCAAGACGGTCTTGTGTGCAGTTGTACACAAAAGTAACTGTCGAACTTGAACGTATCATCGAAAAATAACACGTCAGAGTCTTGTGCAGTTGCACTCAAAAACAAGTGTCGAACTTAAACGTATCATCGAAAAGTATCACAAAAGTAACCTCAAGTCGCAAAACTAACACGTCAGACAGTCTTGAGACTATAGAAATCCTCCACGTATACTGACGGTAAATCATTACAAGGCCTTTCTACTGGTATTAAAAGAAAATCTTCTTGGGCTTTACTTCTCGAGATATTTAAATTTGAAGAAAAAAAATATAATTACATTTCACCATATATATTTTACGCCACTAAACACATCCCACCCGCTAAGGGAATACATTACTTTTCTTCTACAAGTACGCAATAAAAAATTTCCAAACTAAGGCTCATTAAGAAAATCTGTTTGTAGCATTTACAAGCTCGCAGCCTACTCTATTTGCACTAAGAATATCAACGTTCTATCTTAAATACTAACACAAATACATGGTAGCATTAATAATTTTCACTCGTGGGCTCCAGCACATAGTTGCTTGTTTTAGGTAGTTTCACCTGGCCCGGTGAGATAGTCTAGGTTCATTACGGATATGTGGTGAGACAGGCTAGGAAAGTGTCTGTCTCTTTCTCTCTCTGTGTCTGTCTCTTTCTCTCTCTGTGTCTGTCTCTGTCTCTTTCTCTGTGTCTGTCTCTGTCTCTTTCTCTGTCTCTTTCTCTCTCTCTCTCTG
>JAXIVD010000810.1:37500-65000 GCA_036785275.1 Cancer borealis
AGCAGGCGGTGAAACATTGTCCCGCGCCGTCTCCTCCAAGTTTAGTACGGGAAGGACTTACTATCCGTTACAGTTGCTAGAGGTAGGTAACCTTGTTCACTCAGAGCCTCTCCCGCAGTTATAGTGCGAGATGGTATCTCCATACATTGCTTAACGGCTAGTTACCACCTTGACGGAAGAAAACTGCGGGAGAGGCGAGCCTTGTCGCTAAGAGACTCACAATCTGGCCGTGATTAGAAATGTTGTAGTCTTACCAAATATTACCAGACTACCAGATATCACTAAGAAAAACTGAGTATACCATCGTCTTCGTCATACAATGATGCACATGATGAAATAAAAAAAATAACATTAAAACGACATTTGCTACAAAATAATTGAAGGAAAAAAAAATAGCGCATAAAGAATTTTTTCAAATGTTCTCCTTCAACTCGCTGTTTCTCACATTTATTAAGCTCGTATTGTATTTTCAAATCCAGGTTCATAATCTGCACTCATTGACGATCAGTATGATGTACCATAACAACTGATATAAAATATTGTAGTTGGTTAAAAAGGCAGATAAAAAAATACTGTCAAATCTACAAGAAAACCGTCCAAGGCGGGTTTTCAAGGATTCGAATTTAACGACCATTTAAACCACTCATTATTTTTTCCACCACCATGTGTTACATACCGTAGCCATCAGCAAGCCTTCCACTACTCGAAGCAATAATTGGAAATTCAATGTAAGCTAATATAACCGAGTTACGAAGTGGTGAAGCACAACATGTCAAAACATTTCTTTATGCGCTATTTCATTCTACCTCGATTATATTCTAATAGATAAAGAAATAAAGCTGTCAATTGTAGCTCATCATATGCACCATTCTATCACCTACACGATGGTTGTTTTCATTTTTCTAACCGACGTCTGACACTTCCGTAATAACCGATAATATTGCAACATTGTTCAACTCCATCCTCACGTCGACCCCAACCCTCACTCTCCCGGTCTTACACACCGGGAACACCTCTCACACGCCTTAACTAACACAGCGCCTCACACACACACACACACACACACACACACACACACACACAAAAAGATATATATATTTAAATCAATTCAACAAATAGAACATAGAAATCGATTCAGTTACTACTACTAACCCTCCCGATATGTAAGAGCGGGAACACCTCTCACACGCCTTATTAACTAACTAACACACAGCAGCGTCACACACACAAATACATAGAGAAGACATTAAACAAAACACACAAATTCAATCACGCACTAGTAACAACACAACAACACGGTCTTTTTATAAGTCCAAATAGGAACATGTGTGGCTTGTGGACAAACAAAAACGCTAAACAGATGCATATCCGAAGGGTGGTTTTAAAAAAAGTACGGAATTCGATAAAGAATTCCATTTTTTTATCTCCACGGATACGCAAATGTGGCGGCAAACATTATACCTCTTGTATACAGCAGAAAAAAACAATTAACATACTGTAAAGCTTGATACTACTACGTTTACCTTGTACAAACAATGTCCCGGGCTCGCAACAGAGGAGGCAGTCGGTGCGAGAAACTTATCGTGGCTCTACCGCTCTCAGTCGCCGCCCGGCGCTGCCAACGGGGGAGAAACCAGTCACGAGAAACAATGGAGTGTGTGTATAGTGAGCCTCCTATATCTCCCGCGCTGCCAACCTGGAGACAGCAAGGAGTGACGAGAGAGAGTGTATAGCGAGCCGCCTCGCTCTCCCGCGCTGCCAACGTGGGGACAGCAAGGAGTGACGAGAGTGGGTGTATAACGAGCCGCCTCGCTCTCCCGCGCTGCCAACGTGGAGACAGCAAGGAGTGACGAGAGAGAGTGTATAGTGAGCCGCCCCGCTCTCCCGCGCTGCCAACGTGGAGACAGCAAGGAGTGACGAGAGAGAGGGTATAGCGAGCCGTCCCGCTCTCCCGCGCTGCCAACGTGGAGATGGCAAGGAGTGACGAGAGAGAGTGTATAGTGAGCCGTCCCGCTCTCCCGCGCTGCCAACGTGGAGATGGCAAGGAGTGACGAGAGAGAGTGTATAGTGAGCCGTCCCGCTCTCCCGCGCTGCCAACGTGGAGACGGCAAGGAGTGACGAGAGAGAGTGTATAGTGAGCCGTCCCGCTCTCCCGCGCTGCCAACGTGGAGACGGCAAGGAGTGACGAGAGAGAGTGTATAGCGAGCCGTCCCGCTCTCCCGCGCTGCCAACGTGGAGACAGCAAGGAGTGACGAGAGAGAGGGTATAGCGAGCCGTCCCGCTCTCCCGCGCTGCCAACGTGGAGATGGCAAGGAGTGACGAGAGAGAGTGTATAGTGAGCCGTCCCGCTCTCCCGCGCTGCCAACGTGGAGATGGCAAGGAGTGACGAGAGAGAGTGTATAGTGAGCCGCCCCGCTCTCCCGCGCTGCCAACGTGGAGACAGCAAGGAGTGACGAGAGAGAGGGTATAGCGAGCCGTCCCGCTCTCCCGCGCTGCCAACGTGGAGATGGCAAGGAGTGACGAGAGAGAGTGTATAGCGAGCCGTCCCGCTCTCCCGCGCTGCCAACGTGGGGACAGCAAGGAGTGACGAGAGGGAATATATAGCGAGCCGCCCCGCTCTCCCGCGCTGGCCAACGTGGAGACAGCAAGGAGTGACGAGAGAGAGTGGAGAAAATGTTTCTCCCGGGCTAGGAAGACGGGACATGCTCGGTAGGCGATGGGTGAGCGCGGGATGGAGTTGCCAGTGAGGAGAATCGGTCTCCCGCGCTACCAGCGCGGGGAGTTGCCGGCGGAGCGGGGCTGGTTTTGGACACGAGAACGGGCCGAGCGGGGCCCAAAGTGGCTTAAAATTTCCAATGTGGAGCGCGGGGCCAACTCGCCCCGCTCTCTTTCATGCTGCACCAAGCTTGGGCGCGGTAAAGGTAGCCGCTACCCCCAGGGAAGACTAACACGAGTTCGACCTGAAAAATATAGTAGGGAGGCGAGGTTGCTGGATCAACCTCAGTGCCGTCCCTCACGCTGAATGCTGCATACGTGCGTCAGACATCAGTCCTAACCACTTGGTTCTCTCTACCTATTACTAAGAAGGTACCGAGGCTATATACTAAGGGTGGCGGTTAGTGATTGAGATGCACTGGTGACGACCATTGGCACATCGAGCGTGTTAACGTGGTGGCGTAAAACACTGCTAGAGAGAGCAAAGGCCACGCACAACTTATATATATTTCTATATATATACGTATACATATGAACCACCCACATATTCTGCGTGCAGACTTTTACGACTGTCTCATGCAACACCCCCTCTCCTTTTGGAAGAGAAGCTCCACGGCATTAGCTGTGGCTCCTCGTGGCGGCGCACATGATGATATGGTGTTAGCTAAAGCGGGGAGCCTTCAATGCAGCGACCCCTCTTACTTTGTGATGGTTACTCCACTACCCGTGCGATAACTCATCCCGTAGGTTAAAGAATCATCACTTTAACCTCTCTACACTGACGCAGCTTCTAACGAACGGTCAGTTGGAACGAAGCACACTTTTGTTTCTTTTCGTGAGCAAAGACGGGTTATAAACGTTTCCCAGCAGCTTACAACTACTACCACAAACTTGGATGGTGTAACGTACGTTATTTCCATTCCCCCCTTAGAGAGAAGGGACGCTTGAATGGTGTAACGTACGTTATTTCCATATCACCCTTAGAGAGAAGGGACGCTAGAATGGTGTAACGTACGTTATTTCCATTCCCCCCTTAGAGAGAAGGGACACACTTGAATGGTGTAACGAAGGTTATTTCCATTTCCCCCTTAAAGAGAAGGGACGCGGCGTCGCGGGCCAATGCTGCCAATGGACGCTTAGCGCTATTACTAAACATTACAATCAAAAAGTTTTGATGTAACATAGCTACCTGGTTGATCCTGCCAGTAGTCATATGCTTGTCTCAAAGATTAAGCCATGCATGTCTAAGTACAAGCCGATTTAAGGCGAAACCGCGAATGGCTCATTAAATCAGCTATGATTCATTGGATCTGTACCCACACTTACTTGGATAACTGTGGTAATTCTAGAGCTAATACATGCACCACGTCTCTGACCGCAAGGGAAGAGCGCTTTTATTAGTTCAAAACCGGTCGGACTTCGGTCCGTCACCCCACCGTGTTGAATCTGAATAACTTGTCGCTGAGCGCACGGTCTCCGCACCGGCGCCGCCTCTTTCAAGTGTCTGCCTTATCAGCTTTCGATTGTAGGTTATACGCCTACAATGGCTATAACGGGTAACGGGGAATCAGGGTTCGATTCCGGAGAGGGAGCCTGAGAAACGGCTACCACATCTAAGGAAGGCAGCAGGCACGCAAATTACCCACTCCCGGCACGGGGAGGTAGTGACGAAAAATAACGATGCGAGACTCATCCGAGGCCTCGCAATCGGAATGAGTACACTTTAAATCCTTTAACGAGGATCTATTGGAGGGCAAGTCTGGTGCCAGCAGCCGCGGTAATTCCAGCTCCAATAGCGTATATTAAAGTTGTTGCGGTTAAAAAGCTCGTAGTTGGATTTCAGTTCTGGACTGACGGTTCACCGCCCGGTGCATACTGTCACGCTCCGAACAGCCACAACAGCCCGCTGGCTCGCACGGGGTGCTCTTCATCGAGTGTCCCGCGTGGCCGGCAGAGTTTACTTTGAAAAAATTAGAGTGCTCAAAGCAGGCTACACTGACGGCCTGAATGCCTATGCATGGAATAATGGAATAGGACCTCGGTTCTATTTTGTCGGTTTTCTGAACCCGAGGTAATGACTAATAGGAACAGGCGGGGGCATTCGTATTGCGACGCTAGAGGTGAAATTCTTGGACCGTCGCAAGACGAACTACTGCGAAAGCATTTGCCAAGGATGTTTTCATTAATCAAGAACGAAAGTTAGAGGTTCGAAGGCGATCAGATACCGCCCTAGTTCTAACCATAAACGATGCTGACCAGCGATCCGCCGGCGTTATTCCCATGACCCGGCGGGCAGCTTCCGGGAAACCAAAGTCTTTGGGTTCCGGGGGAAGTATGGTTGCAAAGCTGAAACTTAAAGGAATTGACGGAAGGGCACCACCAGGAGTGGAGCCTGCGGCTTAATTTGACTCAACACGGGGAACCTCACCAGGCCCAGACACCGGAAGGATTGACAGATTGAGAGCTCTTTCTCGATTCGGTGGGTGGTGGTGCATGGCCGTTCTTAGTTGGTGGAGCGATTTGTCTGGTTAATTCCGATAACGAACGAGACTCTGGCCTACTAACTAGTCGACGGATCTCCAGCAATTGGTGTCCAGTTCGCAGCTTCTTCTTAGAGGGATAAGCGGCAATTCTAGCCGCACGAGATTGAGCAATAACAGGTCTGTGATGCCCTTAGATGTTCTGGGCCGCACGCGCGCTACACTGAAGGGAAGGGAACGTGAGCTGGGTTTAGACCGTCGCGGGACTAATTAAAACTTGAAAAAACCATTTTATTCCTATGGGATTAAAAAAATATCTCAAAAATGCGCATAATTCTGACATGTTAAAATATCGATAATTGAGGTCATTTCGTTAAATAGGTTCGTTATAACGATCATTTTTTCACCAAAAAGGACGCTCAAACGTGGACCCAAGAATTTTAACCTGTCCCAAAATTTCCAAAAAATTTGAGATAGCATTTTTGTCAGCTCGGGCACCTCAAATAAGTGTCTAAATAATATTTTTAGATTTTTAGTATAGTTCTTTAAACCTCTTTAAATGACCTAAACATGTTTTGAATGGAAGTATCCTGTTGTAGAAAAAATGTACATAGAGTCATATACTTTAACAATACATGTAAGTCAACATTTGGACATCATGTTACAAAAATATAACATGCAATATTCCATACTTAATATTATTTGATTGATCTGGATTTCAGATATGTTTTCAGATTCCTTATGATCTATTAACTCTATTAATTTAAAAGATATCGAATGGTAAATTTTGCTTTTTTGGTGGTTTTTATCTTTTTTGGGGCCCGTGCGACCTAACCAAAATTTTTTTTTTGGATTAGAATCTTCAATTTTTGTACACATATGTGGTTTTGCATGGTAAATCGATTGGTGTAATCGAAATAGGTCTATCTTCAGAAAAACCTATCAAGCTCACGAATCAAAAAATTTTGATTTGTTCCCGATTTTTTGAAATATAGATTAATTTAAAACTTGAATACATCATTCTAATGCTCCTCCAGAGCTCTATTTAATGACGTATTTAAAGTTTTGATATAGCTTATACTTTAGTAAAAAAAATTGATGTAAAATATATTTGAGGTAAAACTAACCTGTCTCAGAATGAAAAAAATTCGTTCCCAGTAGGATTTTTCAAGTTGTGAGCTAGACCATTAAAAATTGTTGTAAACCATTAAGATTTGAATGTGTTAGTCCTTGGAGTGTGTTCTTTTAGTGCTCTCAAAATAAATGTTATATCATGGTTATTTTTGGAGTAATACCAAAAGGTATTTTGTGCGGTAAAATTTGTTCCCATTATCCACAAATACCCTTAAATTCCCTTAAATGTATATTAAATATAAACGCATACAGATGAACTTTCCAGAAAAGATGTATAACTGGACAATCGATATATCATACTAGATACATTTTTTAAGGTAACGAATATTTTTTTTTTTATAAGGATTTTAGTTTTTTCAGAATTCTTGGCTTTATATTTATGTTTATATTTTTTCGTTTTATTTGAAACGGTAGATAATATTTTAATACACCTAATATTGTTTGTGACAATTTTTGATCAAACTGATAGTTTTTTTTTAATTAATTTTTCAATATTTTGGAATTTTTTTTTTTTATTAAATTTTTTTTTCAGAGATAGAGGAAATTTTTCAGGCTAAGAATCTGCGCAATACTATTCTGTACAACATACTAGGAGTTCATTGAAAACAACGGTAAAAGTTTCTTGGGATAATTGGTAAAAATGAAATTTTTTGACAAAATAGTCTATATATCATAAAAGTTGTACAAGTATCGTTATGAAACTTGACCTATTAATAGAGCATATTACGACAAATATTTTTTGTTTAAAGTATTTGTTTGTAAATTGTAAAATAAAAGACATATGGGTTCAAACGTTATAAAAAACACGACTAAGAGAAAATTGACTTGTTCCCGATATTTTGAAATAAAGATTAATTTAAAATTTGAATACATCATTCGAATGCTCCTCCAGAGCTCTATTTAATGACATATAGAAAGTTTTGATATAGCCTATACTTTGGTTAAAAATTGATGTTAAACATATTGAAGGTAAAACTAACCTGTCTCACTAATGATAAAAGATATGTAGACAAAATTGTCTATATATCATAAAAATGAACAAGTATCGTTATGAAACTTGGCCTATTATTAGATTATATTACGACAAATATTTTTTGTTTAAGGTATTTTTTTGTCAATTGTAAAATAAAAGACATATGGGTTCAAACGTTATAAAAAACACGACTAAGAGAAAATTGACTTATTCCCGATATTTTGAAATAAAGATCAATTTAAAACTTGAATACATCATTCGAATGCTCCTACAGAGCTCTATTTAATGACATATATAACGTTTTGATATAGCCTATACTTTGGTTAAAAATTGATGTTAAACATCAATTTTTGGATTTTTTTTTTTTTTATTCAATAAAAATTTCAGAGAAAGACGAAATATTTCAGGCTAAGAATCTGCGCAATACTATTCTGTACAACATACTAGAAGTTCATTGAAAACAACGGTAAAAGTTTCTTGGGATAATTGGTAAAAATGAAATTTTTTGACAAAATAGTCTATATATCATAAAAGTTGAACAAGTATTGTTATGAAACTTGACCTATTAATAGAGCATATTACGACAACTAATTTTAGTTTAAAGTATTTTTTTGTAAATTGTAAAATAAAAGACATATGGGTTCAAACGTTATAAAAAACACGACTAAGAGAAAATTGACTTGTTCCCGATATTTTGAAATAAAGATTAATTTAAAACTTGAATACATCATTCGAATGCTCCTCCAGAACTCTATTTAATGACATATAGAAAGTTTTGATATAGCTTATACTTTGGTTAAAAATTGATGTTAAACATATTGAAGGTAAAACTAACCTGTCTCACTAATGATAAAAGATATATAGACAAAATTGTCTATATATCATACAAATGAACAAGTATCGTTATGAAACTTGGCCTATTATTAGATTAGATTACGACAAATATTTGTTGTTTAAGGTATTTTTTTGTAAATTGTAAAATAAAAGACATATGGGTTCAAACGTTATAAAAAACTCGACTAAGAGAAAATTGACTTTTTCCCGATATTTTGAAATAAAGATCAATTTAAAACTTGAATACATCATTCGAATGCTCCTACAGAGCTCTATTTAATGACATATAGAAAGTTTTGATATAGCCTATACTTTGGTTAAAAATTGATGTTAAACATATTGAAGGTAAAACTAACCTATCTCACTAATGATAAAAGTTTCGTTCCAAATTAAACCTTATGTCTTAAGACAATGAGGATAATGATTCAATGCACACTGTCCCTGCATCTGGCCTACCATGCTTTGAGTAATTCTACGGATTTTGGAGCCTTTCAAGTATCATCATCATCAAAAAAAATTATTCAAAAAAAATTTTGAAAAAAATGCAATCGGTTCTCGGGAATATGATCTCTATGTCACCAGCAGGTAGGGTTAGTTTCGAAAGGGGGGACGAAAACTCTCAAAAACCCCCTCAGACCAATAGTTTTCGAGATATTGGAACTTAATGTATTTTTTCACATTCCAATAAAAAAAAAGCAAAATTTTGAATATATTTTATTGTTTTATCCACCATATATTATAAATTATTACTTCTTGTACACATATTTATCTTAAGATAGAAGAAATATGTTTAATAACGGAGTATTAGCTGTTCATAATGGTTATTAAAAAAGGTATAAGAAAATAAATAGGGTCCCCCTAGTACACGTTAGTTTTACCCCCTGGAAAACGAGACAGGTTAGTTTTCCCCATGGGAACACGTTTGCTTACCTTTTGGTCAAAAGGGTGCTCACAAAACGCCAAAAGGTAGAATCCTCACGCTCACGGGAACAAATTTGCGTTTGGGAACAAATTTGTCTACCTTTTCCCTATGTTTGGGAACAAATTTTGAGCGTGAGCGCTACCTTTCGGAGGGCAAAAATAAAGATTAGGCCGTCGCGAGACAGGTTAGTTTTACCCTACTGTTGGCAGTTATGTCGTTGATACAGCAGTCCTGCTCAGTACGAGAGGAACGGCAGGTCCGGACATATGGTTCCGCTCTTGGTCGATCGGCCAGTGGAGCGAGGCTACGTCCGTGGGATTATGCCTGAAAGCCTCTAAGGCAGAATCCCGGCTGGATGACCAACGATACCGCGTACGGCTTGCATCGGGATGGTCACCATTGTTTTTCGAGAGATTTGTTCCCCGCTCGTTCGCGGGCGGGGCCAGAATATGGACCCGTGCAGAGGGAATTCGGGAGAGTCTCGACAAACAGGCTCCGGCTCTCCCTTCCCTAGTAGAGAACACCCGAATGCTGATGTGTCGTACCGAATCGTTCGCAGACGACTTACGTACCGGTCAGGGTGTTGTGGGCGGCAGAGCAGCATCCTCACTGCGATCCGCTAAGACTTCTCCCTAACAAGGCTGGAGGTTTCGTCACGCAACCCGATGGCGAAATCCTCCCGACAAGCCTTTTTTTTTATTTCCACATTACACTACACACAGAGCAGCTTGCAGCAGCAGCAGCAGCACCACCACCTCTCCCTCCCCAACAAGGCTGGAGGTTTCACCACGCAACCCGATGGCGAAATCCTCCCGGCAAGCCTTTATTTACTTACATCTTTCTACATTACATTACACTACACTATTCTACAACACTTCTACCTCCCTAACAAGGCTGGAGGTTTCGCCACGCAACCCGATGGCGAAATCCTCCGGGCAAGCCTTTATTTATATCTGTTCACACTCTGCTCTACAGAGCAGCCTCCTCACAGTGACCAGCTAATAATAATAAGACTTCTCCCTAACAAGACTATAGAGGTTTCGTCACGCAGCCTGATGGCGAGACCCTCACGGCAAGCCTTTACTTAGAGCTGTCCATACTCAACTCCACACTTTACTTTCCATCTCAACTCGCGTACAGCAGTGGCTGTTGGTTTCTATTTTCATGAAGGTGTATAAAAACAAGACAGACATGTTTCTATTTTGGACTTGTAAATTTTCTGCATAATTTTTTGACTTGCTAACATTATTTCTGATATACTTTACAACTATAGACGATTGCACCAGACCAAGCGCCGGGGGTAGCTATGACTCTACAAGCGCGGGTAATCGGCGGGGGTAGCTATTAGTCACTTAAATAGCAAACATCATACCGTATATAAATCTTGAGGACATACTTGGATCCATTCTCTCAAGGTAGCAGCGAAAACGAAGACTACAATTTCCCACTTATAGCATTAGGTTCAATTCTCGTTTCCACAAGACAGACATGTTTCTATTTTGGACTTGTAAATTTTCTGTTAAATTTTTTGACTTGCTAACATTATTTCTGATATACTTTACAACTATAGACGATTGCACCAGACCAAGCGCCGGTAAACGGCGGGGGTAGCTATGACTCTACAAGCGCGGGTAATCGGCGGGGGTAGCTATTAGTCACTTAAATAGCAAACATCATACCGTATATAAATCTTGAGGACATACTTGGATCCATTCTCTCAAAGTAGCAGCGAAAACGAAGACTACAATTTCCCACTTATAGCATTAGGTTCAATTCTCGTTTCCACATTAAAAGCGTAATGAATATGATATTGGTGTTCAGTACGTAATATCCTTGTAAAATATATTTGGATTAACTTAGTTTCAGAGGTGACACCAAAAACCAAGATTTATTTATTTATATCTTTCCACACTCAAATCAACAGAACAGCAGCAGTACTCTCGCTACGAACCGCTTGCACTTCTGCCTCCCTAACAAGGCTAAAAAGATTTTGTCACGCATCCCGATGGCGAAATCCTCCCGGCAAACCCATATTTACATTACTACACACCCTTATCTATAGAACAGCATCCTCACTGTCATTCGCTAAGACTGCACCGTAAAAAGAATATAGAGGTTTCGTCACGCAACGTAACATCCGAAAGTAACCTCAAGACGGTCTTGTGTGCAGTTGTACACAAAAGTAACTGTCGAACTTGAACGTATCATCGAAAAATAACACGTCAGAGTCTTGTGCAGTTGCACTCAAAAACAAGTGTCGAACTTAAACGTATCATCGAAAAGTATCACAAAAGTAACCTCAAGTCGCAAAACTAACACGTCAGACAGTCTTGAGACTATAGAAATCCTCCACGTATACTGACGGTAAATCATTACAAGGCCTTTCTACTGGTATTAAAAGAAAATCTTCTTGGGCTTTACTTCTCGAGATATTTAAATTTGAAGAAAAAAAATATAATTACATTTCACCATATATATTTTACGCCACTAAACACATCCCACCCGCTAAGGGAATACATTACTTTTCTTCTACAAGTACGCAATAAAAAATTTCCAAACTAAGGCTCATTAAGAAAATCTGTTTGTAGCATTTACAAGCTCGCAGCCTACTCTATTTGCACTAAGAATATCAACGTTCTATCTTAAATACTAACACAAATACATGGTAGCATTAATAATTTTCACTCGTGGGCTCCAGCACATAGTTGCTTGTTTTAGGTAGTTTCACCTGGCCCGGTGAGATAGTCTAGGTTCATTACGGATATGTGGTGAGACAGGCTAGGAAAGTGTCTGTCTCTTTCTCTCTCTGTGTCTGTCTCTTTCTCTCTCTGTGTCTGTCTCTGTCTCTTTCTCTGTGTCTGTCTCTGTCTCTTTCTCTGTCTCTTTCTCTCTCTCTCTCTGTCTCTTTCTCTTTCTCTCTCTGTCTCTTTCTCTCTCTCTCTGTCTCTTTCTCTGTCTCTTTCTCTCCCTGTCTCTGTCTCTTTCTTTCTCTGTCTCTTTCTCTCTCTGTGTCTGTCTCTGTCTCTTTCTCTCTCTGTGTCTATCTCTGTCTCTTTCTTTCTCTTTCTCTCTCTGTGTCTGTCTCTGTCTCTTTCTCTCTCTCTCTGTGTCTATCTCTGTCTCTTTCTCTCTCTCTTTCTCTCCCTGTCTCTGTCTCTTTCTCTCTCTCTTTCTCTGTCTCTTTCTCTCTCTGTGTCTGTCTCTTTCTCTCTCTGTGTCTATCTCTGTCTCTTTCTCTCCCTGTCTCTTTCTCTCCCTGTCTCTTTCTCTCTCTGTGTCTATCTCTGTCTCTTTCTCTCCCTGTCTCTTTCTCTCTCTGTCTCTTTCTCTCCCTGTCTCTTTCTCTCTCTGTGTCTATCTCTGTCTCTTTCTCTCCCTGTCTCTTTCTCTCTCTGTGTCTATCTCTGTCTCTTTCTCTCCCTGTCTCTCTCTCTTTCTCTGTCTCTTTCTCTCTCTGTGTCTGTCTCTTTCTCTCTCTGTGTCTATCTCTGTCTCTCTCTGTGTCTATCTCTGTCTCTTTCTCTCCCTGTCTCTTTCTCTCTCTGTGTCTATCTCTGTCTCTTTCTCTCTCTGTCTCTTTCTCTTTCTCTCTCTCTGTCTCTTTCTCTTTCTCTTTCTCTCTCTGTCTCTTTCTCTCTCTGTGTCTGTCTCTGTCTCTTTCTCTCTCTGTGTCTGTCTCTTTCTCTCTCTCTGTCTCTTTCTCTTTCTCTCTCTGTCTCTTTCTCTCTCTGTCTCTTTCTCTCTCTGTGTCTGTCTCTTTCTCTTTCTTTCTGTCTCTTTCTCTCACTGTGTCTGTCTCTTTCTCTGTCTCTTTCTTTCTCTGTCTCTTTCTCTCTCTGTCTCTTTCTCTCTCTGTGTCTGTCTCTTTCTCTTTCTTTCTGTCTCTTTCTCTCACTGTGTCTGTCTCTTTCTCTTTCTTTCTGTCTCTTTCTCTCACTGTGTCTGTCTCTTTCTCTGTCTCTGTCTCTTTCTCTCTCTGTCTCTTTCTCTCTCTGTGTCTGTTTCTTTCTCTTTCTTTCTGTCTCTTTCTCTCACTGTGTCTGTCTCTGTCTCTTTCTCTCTCTGTGTCTGTTTCTTTCTCTTTCTTTCTGTCTCTTTCTCTCACTGTGTCTGTCTCTGTCTCTGTCTCTTTCTCTCTCTGTGTTTGTCTCGCGTCGCGCCGCCTCCTCCAATTTTAGTACGGGAAGGACTTACTATCCGTTACAGTTGCTAGAGGTAGGTAACCTTGTTCACTCAGAGCTCTCCCGCAGTCTCAATGCAGCAGGCGGTGAAACATTGTCCCGCGCCGCCTCCTCCAAGTTTAGTACGGGAAGGACTTACTATCCGTTACAGTTGCTAGAGGTAGGTAACCTTGTTCACTCAGAGCTCTCCCGCAGTCTCAATGCAGCAGGCGGTGAAACATTGTCCCGCGCCGCCTCCTCCAAGTTTAGTACGGTAAGGACTTACTATCCGTTACAGTTGCTAGAGGTTAGGTAACCTTGTTCACTCAGAGCCTCTCCCGCAGTCTCAATGCAGCAGGCGGTGAAACATTGTCCCGCGCCGCCTCCTCCAAGTTTAGTACGGCAAGGACTTACTATCCGTTACAGTTGCTAGAGGTAAGTAACCTTGTTCACTCAGAGCCTCTCCCGCAGTCTCAATGCAGCAGGCGGTGAAACATTGTCCGGCGCCGCCTCCTCCAAGTTTAGTACGGCAAGGACTTACTATCCGTTACAGTTGCTAGAGGTAGGTAACCTTGTTCAATCAGAGCTCTCCCGCAGTCTCAATGCAGCAGGCGGTGAAACATTGTCCCGCGCCGCCTCCTCCAAGTTTAGTACGGCAAGGACTTACTATCCGTTACAGTTGCTAGAGGTTAGGTAACCTTGTTCACTCAGAGCCTCTCCCGCAGTCTCAATGCAGCAGGCGGTGAAACATTGTCCCGCGCCGCCTCCTTCCAAGTTTAGTACGGCAAGGACTTACTATCCGTTACAGTTGCTAGAGGTAGGTAACCTTGTTCACTCAGAGCTCTCCCGCAGTCTCAATGCAGCAGGCGGTGAAACATTGTCCGGCGCCGCCTCCTCCAAGTTTAGTACGGGAAGGACTTACTATCCGTTACAGTTGCTAGAGGTAGGTAACCTTGTTCACTCAGAGCTCTCCCGCAGTCTCAATGCAGCAGGCGGTGAAACATTGTCCCGCGCCGCCTCCTCCAAGTTTAGTACGGTAAGGACTTACTATCCGTTACAGTTGCTAGAGGTTAGGTAACCTTGTTCACTCAGAGCCTCTCCCGCAGTCTCAATGCAGCAGGCGGTGAAACATTGTCCCGCGCCGCCTCCTCCAAGTTTAGTACGGCAAGGACTTACTATCCGTTACAGTTGCTAGAGGTAGGTAACCTTGTTCACTCAGAGCTCTCCCGCAGTCTCAATGCAGCAGGCGGTGAAACATTGTCCCGCGCCGTCTCCTCCAAGTTTAGTACGGGAAGGACTTACTATCCGTTACAGTTGCTAGAGGTAGGTAACCTTGTTCACTCAGAGCCTCTCCCGCAGTTATAGTGCGAGATGGTATCTCCATACATTGCTTAACGGCTAGTTACCACCTTGACGGAAGAAAACTGCGGGAGAGGCGAGCCTTGTCGCTAAGAGACTCACAATCTGGCCGTGATTAGAAATGTTGTAGTCTTACCAAATATTACCAGACTACCAGATATCACTAAGAAAAACTGAGTATACCATCGTCTTCGTCATACAATGATGCACATGATGAAATAAAAAAAATAACATTAAAACGACATTTGCTACAAAATAATTGAAGGAAAAAAAAATAGCGCATAAAGAATTTTTTCAAATGTTCTCCTTCAACTCGCTGTTTCTCACATTTATTAAGCTCGTATTGTATTTTCAAATCCAGGTTCATAATCTGCACTCATTGACGATCAGTATGATGTACCATAACAACTGATATAAAATATTGTAGTTGGTTAAAAAGGCAGATAAAAAAATACTGTCAAATCTACAAGAAAACCGTCCAAGGCGGGTTTTCAAGGATTCGAATTTAACGACCATTTAAACCACTCATTATTTTTTCCACCACCATGTGTTACATACCGTAGCCATCAGCAAGCCTTCCACTACTCGAAGCAATAATTGGAAATTCAATGTAAGCTAATATAACCGAGTTACGAAGTGGTGAAGCACAACATGTCAAAACATTTCTTTATGCGCTATTTCATTCTACCTCGATTATATTCTAATAGATAAAGAAATAAAGCTGTCAATTGTAGCTCATCATATGCACCATTCTATCACCTACACGATGGTTGTTTTCATTTTTCTAACCGACGTCTGACACTTCCGTAATAACCGATAATATTGCAACATTGTTCAACTCCATCCTCACGTCGACCCCAACCCTCACTCTCCCGGTCTTACACACCGGGAACACCTCTCACACGCCTTAACTAACACAGCGCCTCACACACACACACACACACACACACACACACACACACACACAAAAAGATATATATATTTAAATCAATTCAACAAATAGAACATAGAAATCGATTCAGTTACTACTACTAACCCTCCCGATATGTAAGAGCGGGAACACCTCTCACACGCCTTATTAACTAACTAACACACAGCAGCGTCACACACACAAATACATAGAGAAGACATTAAACAAAACACACAAATTCAATCACGCACTAGTAACAACACAACAACACGGTCTTTTTATAAGTCCAAATAGGAACATGTGTGGCTTGTGGACAAACAAAAACGCTAAACAGATGCATATCCGAAGGGTGGTTTTAAAAAAAGTACGGAATTCGATAAAGAATTCCATTTTTTTATCTCCACGGATACGCAAATGTGGCGGCAAACATTATACCTCTTGTATACAGCAGAAAAAAACAATTAACATACTGTAAAGCTTGATACTACTACGTTTACCTTGTACAAACAATGTCCCGGGCTCGCAACAGAGGAGGCAGTCGGGGTGCGAGAAACTTATCGTGGCTCTACCGCTCTCAGTCGCCGCCCGGCGCTGCCAACGGGGGAGAAACCAGTCACGAGAAACAATGGAGTGTGTGTATAGTGAGCCTCCTATATCTCCCGCGCTGCCAACCTGGAGACAGCAAGGAGTGACGAGAGAGAGTGTATAGCGAGCCGCCTCGCTCTCCCGCGCTGCCAACGTGGGGACAGCAAGGAGTGACGAGAGTGGGTGTATAACGAGCCGCCTCGCTCTCCCGCGCTGCCAACGTGGAGACAGCAAGGAGTGACGAGAGAGAGTGTATAGTGAGCCGCCCCGCTCTCCCGCGCTGCCAACGTGGAGACAGCAAGGAGTGACGAGAGAGAGGGTATAGCGAGCCGTCCCGCTCTCCCGCGCTGCCAACGTGGAGATGGCAAGGAGTGACGAGAGAGAGTGTATAGTGAGCCGTCCCGCTCTCCCGCGCTGCCAACGTGGAGATGGCAAGGAGTGACGAGAGAGAGTGTATAGTGAGCCGTCCCGCTCTCCCGCGCTGCCAACGTGGAGACGGCAAGGAGTGACGAGAGAGAGTGTATAGTGAGCCGTCCCGCTCTCCCGCGCTGCCAACGTGGAGACGGCAAGGAGTGACGAGAGAGAGTGTATAGCGAGCCGTCCCGCTCTCCCGCGCTGCCAACGTGGAGACAGCAAGGAGTGACGAGAGAGAGGGTATAGCGAGCCGTCCCGCTCTCCCGCGCTGCCAACGTGGAGATGGCAAGGAGTGACGAGAGAGAGTGTATAGTGAGCCGTCCCGCTCTCCCGCGCTGCCAACGTGGAGATGGCAAGGAGTGACGAGAGAGAGTGTATAGTGAGCCGCCCCGCTCTCCCGCGCTGCCAACGTGGAGACAGCAAGGAGTGACGAGAGAGAGGGTATAGCGAGCCGTCCCGCTCTCCCGCGCTGCCAACGTGGAGATGGCAAGGAGTGACGAGAGAGAGTGTATAGCGAGCCGTCCCGCTCTCCCGCGCTGCCAACGTGGGGACAGCAAGGAGTGACGAGAGGGAATATATAGCGAGCCGCCCCGCTCTCCCGCGCTGGCCAACGTGGAGACAGCAAGGAGTGACGAGAGAGAGTGGAGAAAATGTTTCTCCCGGGCTAGGAAGACGGGACATGCTCGGTAGGCGATGGGTGAGCGCGGGATGGAGTTGCCAGTGAGGAGAATCGGTCTCCCGCGCTACCAGCGCGGGGAGTTGCCGGCGGAGCGGGGCTGGTTTTGGACACGAGAACGGGCCGAGCGGGGCCCAAAGTGGCTTAAAATTTCCAATGTGGAGCGCGGGGCCAACTCGCCCCGCTCTCTTTCATGCTGCACCAAGCTTGGGCGCGGTAAAGGTAGCCGCTACCCCCAGGGAAGACTAACACGAGTTCGACCTGAAAAATATAGTAGGGAGGCGAGGTTGCTGGATCAACCTCAGTGCCGTCCCTCACGCTGAATGCTGCATACGTGCGTCAGACATCAGTCCTAACCACTTGGTTCTCTCTACCTATTACTAAGAAGGTACCGAGGCTATATACTAAGGGTGGCGGTTAGTGATTGAGATGCACTGGTGACGACCATTGGCACATCGAGCGTGTTAACGTGGTGGCGTAAAACACTGCTAGAGAGAGCAAAGGCCACGCACAACTTATATATATTTCTATATATATACGTATACATATGAACCACCCACATATTCTGCGTGCAGACTTTTACGACTGTCTCATGCAACACCCCCTCTCCTTTTGGAAGAGAAGCTCCACGGCATTAGCTGTGGCTCCTCGTGGCGGCGCACATGATGATATGGTGTTAGCTAAAGCGGGGAGCCTTCAATGCAGCGACCCCTCTTACTTTGTGATGGTTACTCCACTACCCGTGCGATAACTCATCCCGTAGGTTAAAGAATCATCACTTTAACCTCTCTACACTGACGCAGCTTCTAACGAACGGTCAGTTGGAACGAAGCACACTTTTGTTTCTTTTCGTGAGCAAAGACGGGTTATAAACGTTTCCCAGCAGCTTACAACTACTACCACAAACTTGGATGGTGTAACGTACGTTATTTCCATTCCCCCCTTAGAGAGAAGGGACGCTTGAATGGTGTAACGTACGTTATTTCCATATCACCCTTAGAGAGAAGGGACGCTAGAATGGTGTAACGTACGTTATTTCCATTCCCCCCTTAGAGAGAAGGGACACACTTGAATGGTGTAACGAAGGTTATTTCCATTTCCCCCTTAAAGAGAAGGGACGCGGCGTCGCGGGCCAATGCTGCCAATGGACGCTTAGCGCTATTACTAAACATTACAATCAAAAAGTTTTGATGTAACATAGCTACCTGGTTGATCCTGCCAGTAGTCATATGCTTGTCTCAAAGATTAAGCCATGCATGTCTAAGTACAAGCCGATTTAAGGCGAAACCGCGAATGGCTCATTAAATCAGCTATGATTCATTGGATCTGTACCCACACTTACTTGGATAACTGTGGTAATTCTAGAGCTAATACATGCACCACGTCTCTGACCGCAAGGGAAGAGCGCTTTTATTAGTTCAAAACCGGTCGGACTTCGGTCCGTCACCCCACCGTGTTGAATCTGAATAACTTGTCGCTGAGCGCACGGTCTCCGCACCGGCGCCGCCTCTTTCAAGTGTCTGCCTTATCAGCTTTCGATTGTAGGTTATACGCCTACAATGGCTATAACGGGTAACGGGGAATCAGGGTTCGATTCCGGAGAGGGAGCCTGAGAAACGGCTACCACATCTAAGGAAGGCAGCAGGCACGCAAATTACCCACTCCCGGCACGGGGAGGTAGTGACGAAAAATAACGATGCGAGACTCATCCGAGGCCTCGCAATCGGAATGAGTACACTTTAAATCCTTTAACGAGGATCTATTGGAGGGCAAGTCTGGTGCCAGCAGCCGCGGTAATTCCAGCTCCAATAGCGTATATTAAAGTTGTTGCGGTTAAAAAGCTCGTAGTTGGATTTCAGTTCTGGACTGACGGTTCACCGCCCGGTGCATACTGTCACGCTCCGAACAGCCACAACAGCCCGCTGGCTCGCACGGGGTGCTCTTCATCGAGTGTCCCGCGTGGCCGGCAGAGTTTACTTTGAAAAAATTAGAGTGCTCAAAGCAGGCTACACTGACGGCCTGAATGCCTATGCATGGAATAATGGAATAGGACCTCGGTTCTATTTTGTCGGTTTTCTGAACCCGAGGTAATGACTAATAGGAACAGGCGGGGGCATTCGTATTGCGACGCTAGAGGTGAAATTCTTGGACCGTCGCAAGACGAACTACTGCGAAAGCATTTGCCAAGGATGTTTTCATTAATCAAGAACGAAAGTTAGAGGTTCGAAGGCGATCAGATACCGCCCTAGTTCTAACCATAAACGATGCTGACCAGCGATCCGCCGGCGTTATTCCCATGACCCGGCGGGCAGCTTCCGGGAAACCAAAGTCTTTGGGTTCCGGGGGAAGTATGGTTGCAAAGCTGAAACTTAAAGGAATTGACGGAAGGGCACCACCAGGAGTGGAGCCTGCGGCTTAATTTGACTCAACACGGGGAACCTCACCAGGCCCAGACACCGGAAGGATTGACAGATTGAGAGCTCTTTCTCGATTCGGTGGGTGGTGGTGCATGGCCGTTCTTAGTTGGTGGAGCGATTTGTCTGGTTAATTCCGATAACGAACGAGACTCTGGCCTACTAACTAGTCGACGGATCTCCAGCAATTGGTGTCCAGTTCGCAGCTTCTTCTTAGAGGGATAAGCGGCAATTCTAGCCGCACGAGATTGAGCAATAACAGGTCTGTGATGCCCTTAGATGTTCTGGGCCGCACGCGCGCTACACTGAAGGGATCAACGTGTCCTCCCCCTCCGAGAGGAGCGGGTAACCCGTTGAAATCCTTTCATGATAGGGATTGGGGTTTGCAATTGTCTCCCATGAACGAGGAATTCCCAGTAAGCGCAAGTCATGAGCTTGCGTTGATTACGTCCCTGCCCTTTGTACACACCGCCCGTCGCTACTACCGATTGAATGATTTAGTGAGGCCTTCGGACTGGCGCTCTTGGATGCCGGGCCCTCGGTTCGCCGTTGGGTCTCTCGGCGCCTCGAGCTGACGGAAAGATGTCCAAACTTGATCATTTAGAGGAAGTAAAAGTCGTAACAAGGTTTCCGTAGGTGAACCTGCGGAAGGATCATTAACGTGTTTGCTTGCAGCAACAAAAACCAAAAAATTCGGGTGGCCGGGTACCGACCAAAAAAAAAAAAATTGACCGATGCATCAATTTTTGGCGGCCCGGCCTGAGAACAGGCAAACAGTGCCGCAGCTCAACCCACACTCTTCTCTTCTGTCCATTGTGGACAGAGGTAGACCATTACTCACACCACCGGTACTCCAACCAACCGACGTACGCTAGGTTGGCCGACTTTTATCGGGCAAAGTTTCCGAATGATAGCGGTCACTTAACGTCGTCGGGAGGTGTCACCGGCTGGTAACGAGGTACTTCTCACAAACCTGTGACTATCTATTTAAACCCAGTATACTACGTCTTCCCACTATCGTCTCCCGAGGCAGAGATGGCGGAAGTCTTGAAAGTCGGCAATTGAGACTGACGTAATGACAAAAATCACAACTCTTAACGGTGGATCACTCGGCTCGTGGGTCGATGAAGACCGCAGCAAGCTGCGTGTCGGTATGTGAATCGCAAGAATACCAGATACATCGACAAGTCGAACGCACATTGCGGCGGCGGCACTCTCATGTGCTGCCGTCACTCCTACACGAGGGTCGGATATCAAATCCAATACATCGGCTTTGTTACCACCGGCAGAGTAGTAGTAGTAGTAGTAGTAGTAGCAGCTTTGTCTCTACTCTCTCTCTCTCTCTCTACTGCGTGCGTGGCATTGACCGCCTTGGGGAGGTTCGCCTCTTTGACGAGAGTCAAATTGGCGTTCCCTAAAGATGTGCTGCCAAGCCAAAGTCATATATCTGTGGACTTGGTGGCAAGGACCATGTACAGACATACAACGCTTACGCGCTGTTTTGTTTGTCGCCGTCCATGCCTGTTGCCTCGTTTCCCTCCAAGGAAGGACAGAGGCTCTGTTGCATGCTAAAGTCGCGTATGGGCGTCTTGAAGGCGACCGGGTCGGTTTATACTACTTACACCTCGGTTCGTTAGCTGCAGCACCCATCCTTATCAAACCTTAATGGGAACGGGCGCACACAAACCAAAACTGGAAGCCAGTGACTACTTTATAGTAGTCGCTACTGCTCCAATGTCGACCTCGTGTTAGGGTAGAGTACCCGCCAAATTTAAGCATATTAATAAGCGGAGGAAAAGAAACCAACAGGGATTCCCTTAGTAAGGGCGACTGAACTGGGAAAAGCCCAGCGCATAACCTGGCGTCGTGACCCGGCGCCAGGGGTGTTGCGTTTCGGAGGGTCCGGCACGCAGTCTCTCACCGCCTAAGTTATGCTTGAAAGCGGCCACTACCCATGGAGGGTGACAGGCCCGTGTGGCGGCGCCCGCGAGGGTACACGAGAGATTGTCGGAAAGGGCCTCTCCGTAGAGTCGGGTTGCTTGAAAATGCAGCCCTAAGCAGGTGGTAAACTCCATCTAAGGCTAAATATGACCACGAGACCGATAGCGAACAAGTACCGTGAGGGAAAGTTGAAAAGAACTTTGAAGAGAGAGTTCAAGAGTACGTGAAACCGTTAAGAGCCAAACGGGTGGGACCTCGAAGGTCGAACCGAGGGGATTCAGCTCGTCGGCCAAAGCCGGCTGGACGTTGGGATTCGCTTATGCGACCCAGGAACTCTTGGGCGTGCCCACGTTCAAGCCGGCGCCGGCGGGCGTATTTCCCCTCGTGATGTAGGTCGCCGCGACCCGTTGCTGGGGACGTCTAAGGCCCGGGCGGACTGGTACCCCAACGTCGTGCACTTTTAGTGCCGGCGAAGGGGGAAACCTCCGGTGTCCTGGCTGCCCTGCGACGGTCGTGTAGCAGAGGGGCGCATCCACGCCAATACTTCCTCTCGCGGCGTGCAAAAGGTCGGTGACCCACCCGACCCGTCTTGAAACACGGACCAAGGAGTCTAACATGTGTGCGAGTCATTGGGCGCACTAAACCCAAAGGCGCAATGAAAGTGAAAGGGGGGTGTCCCGGCTTCGGTCGGTGGCGCCCTCCGGGGCCGATCCCTGACCGGCCGATGCCGCCGGGTCTCCCATACCAAAGCGAGGTCATTCCAAAAGAGGTGCGCGGGGTGAGTCCCTCTCCCCTGTTGTCTACCTCTGGCTTCGTGGGTTGCCCGGCGCGCTCGGTGGTCCGAGCATGCTCGCCTGTACGCAGGGGGGCGCAGGCCCGGGACTTGCCATACGACGCCGTCGCGCGAATCTGTTGTTGGCCTCATCGGCTCTGCTTGGGCTCTCGGTTGGTGTGCCGCGTGTCTTTGGGCGGGCTTTGGGCGGGGGCTTCACGGCTTCTTCCTGGGTTCGTCCGGCGCGGTTACGCCTTCTGATCCTGCTCTGTCCGGAGTGGCCTAGCGCGTGTGCTGTCGGCAAGTACCATGAGCAGACATGTTGGGACCCGAAAGATGGTGAACTATGCCTGGCCAGGATGAAGCCAGAGGAAACTCTGGTGGAGGTCCGTAGCAATTCTGACGTGCAAATCGATTGTCAGAGCTGGGTATAGGGGCGAAAGACTAATCGAACCATCTAGTAGCTGGTTCCCTCCGAAGTTTCCCTCAGGATAGCTGGTACTCGCGGAAACAAAGGAGTTTCATCCGGTAAAGCGAATGATTAGAGGTCTTGGGGACGAAACGTCCTCAACCTATTCTCAAACTTTAAATGGGTGAGATGCCGAGCTTGCTTGAATGCTGAAGCTTCGGCGACTAATCCGAGTATCTAGTGGGCCATTTTTGGTAAGCAGAACTGGCGCTGTGGGATGAACCAAACGTCGAGTTAAGGGGCCTAAACGAATGCTCATCTAGACCCCATCGAAAGGCGTTGGTTGCTATAGACAGCAGGACGGTGGCCATGGAAGTTGGAATCCGCTAAGGAGTGTGTAACAACTCACCTGCCGAAGCAACTAGCCCTTAAAATGGTATGGCGCTCAAGCATTCTCCCGATACTCGACCGCCGGTGGCACTAAAGGCCAAGCTTCCCTCTTAGCGGGGGGAGGCCCAGGTCTCCAAGCCCCGGCGAGTAGGAGGGTCGCAGGGGTGAGCGCTGAAGGGATCCGGCGTGAGCCGGCCTGGAGCCGCCCCTGGTGCAGATCTTGGTGGTAGTAGCAAATAGTCGAGAGAGACTTCCCTTGAAGGCCGATGTGGAGAAGGGTTCCATGTGAACATCAGTTGGACATGGGTTAGTCGCTCCTAAGCCCAAGGCTAAAGCCTTATCCCACGCTAGAGGCAACGGCCAAGCGAGTCGCGGAGAGTTGAATGGAGGGAGAGAGGCTGCTGCTATGCTATGCTAGTAGTAGTCTTCTCGATCTCGTTCGCTCTCTGCAAACAACAACAAAATGAGAGATTTTTCTCAGTTGCCAGTTGGGAGTTAGTGGCGAAAGGGAATACGGTACTTATTCCGTAACCAGGCCTGGATGCCAACCGGGGCCCAGTTCCTTCTCGGGCTGGCCCTTGGTGCAGGAACCCGGTAACGGGAACCAACTCGCGTCCATCGGCGGTGGTCCGGGGAAGAGTTTTCTTTTCTGTTTAAGGCGCCGTGACCCTAGAAGCCACTCGCAGAGCGAAAGGGTGTTGGTAACACGGTCTGCCGTAGAGCGCCGCGGTTCTTGCGGCGTCCCGCGTACCACTGCCGGTCCGTGAAACATGCGAGGCAGGTAACTGCATGGGGCGAAGCGTGGGAGTCTGCTGCTGTGGCGTCGCCCGTTTCGGCGGTGCGGTGCTCGCACGCACGCGGCTCCCGCGAAACACCCCAGTTTCGGGCCTGCGCGTACCCATATCCGCAGCCGGTCTCCAAGGTAAGAAGCCTCTGGTCGATAGACTAATGTAGGTAAGGGAAGTCGGCAAATTAGATCCGTAACTTCGGGATAAGGATTGGCTCTGAGGATCGGGCCAGTCGGGCCTGTGCGGGAAGCGGGCCTGGGTTCGGGCGCTGGACTGGGCTCAGAGGTTATGAGGTGTGCGGTGATGGGTGTCGCCGTCTACCCTCTGGCTCCTCGCACGTTGGTGTCCGCCCACAAACCGTAGTGCCTCCCCACCCCGGTGGCGGTGACCCATTCCAAATGCGGCCTCGCGTCGTACTACCTTTTTCAAGTCCGTCAGTGCGGCGGCGGTGTGTTGGGTCCGGGTTCGCAAAGGCGTTCGCGGTGAGTGTATCCACGTCGTTCTGGGCCCTCAAAAGCCCCGGCGTGGCCTCTCGCGTCGCTCCCGGTCTCCTCCCGCCGTCCGCGTGCTAAAAGCTGGCGCGACGGGGTGGTACACGACGGGGATCCATCCGCAGGGTTCACGCAGCACCGGCCGTGGAGGCTTGGCACATTATTGCGGTGTGGGATCACGGCCCAGCGTGTCGAGAGTCAGTCTCGTGGTGGCGGTTTTAGCCCTCTCGTCACTCTTGCCGAGAGCTCGGACCGGCGTGTCTCCGGCCCTTCCGTGGAACGCGCTAGGCTGCGTGGGCGCGGGGGCGCCGGTTCTCTCTACCGCCGGTCTTCCGGTTTGGTAGTAGCAGCAACCGTCCCTCGCTCCAAACCCACTTCGGCTGGCGCCCAGCGATCAACTCAGAACTGGCACGGACCAGGGGAATCCGACTGTCTAATTAAAACAAAGCATTGCGATGGTCAGAGATAGATGTTGACGCAATGTGATTTCTGCCCAGTGCTCTGAATGTCAAAGTGAAGAGATTCAACCAAGCGCGGGTAAACGGCGGGAGTAACTATGACTCTCTTGGCGGGAGTAACTATGACTCTCACCAGTACATAGTTGAAAGGGAAGGGACCTCCGCGTGGTTCTCGCCGGGCAACGTAGCAGGAATCTTTATTGAGTCCTGTTGCGGCTAACACCTTCCCACCTACTGCAGATCACCGCAGTAAACCTGCCAATATACATATTTCATATTTGTTGTAACAAGCAAATTCGCTTGATACTGAATGGCAGAGAATAATGCTGGAGGGGACAAGAGCCCTACCTGCCCCAGGTGCCGGCGCCGCTTCGCCAACTATAAGGGGCGCCGGGTCCATGAGCGGCTCCAGCATGAAAAGGAGTATCACGATGAGGAGCTTCGTGTGGCAGCTACAAAGCGCACAAAAGCCAGGTGGGACGGGGAAGAGCTGAATATGATGGCCGCCTTCGAGGCAGCTCACCCTGATTTAACAACAACCATGAATCAGGGAATCCGGGAAAATGTTCTTCCCGGAAGGACCATTGAGTCCATAAGGTCGCGCCGGAGGGCGAATTCCTATAAGGAGTTAGTCCTCCGATTTGCGAGAGCTGCGTCGCCGCCGGACATCATGTCCAGCCCGACCCCCATAAGAACAAGGTCCCAAAGAAGACCTGTCCTGGAAGGAGTAGTAGAAGGAGAAGGAGAAGCACTGGCAACAACAACAGCCAGGAGAGTTGCTGGCAGAAGCCAGCCTACCGCGCAACCTCCGTTAACATCACCATCAGAGGAGGAAACCCAGAGTGTACGAGACATCCTAACACACTTGTCCGACACTCTGGGCCTCAGTTTCCCTAGAGGCATAGAGGAAGTCAATGCTGCTATGAATCTATGGATACCTTCCAAGGCCTACGTGTATAAAGCTCCCCGTATGGGCGCGGAAATGGAGCTAGGGTGCCGGAAAAGGAGGATAAGAGCATACCGGAACACCCAGAGACAGTGGAAAAGAGATCGGGGTCGTGCCGTCAGGAACATCTTGGCCGGTGTCCCTGACGGCCCGCCCGCCCAACCTCCGGGCCTCCAGACATTCTGGACGAATCTCTTTAGTAGACCATCTCCCACTGAAAGACGTAGGCCAAGACCTTTAAGGAGCATGGAAGAGCTCGGCCCTATAACACCTGAGGAGCTCTCCACTGCCATCAGAGGGACCAAAAACAACACGTCCCCAGGGCCTGATGGCAGATGCCTTGAAGACCTCAAGCAGTTAGACCCTGCCAAACTGCTTTGGGCCTTCAACAGCATTCTCCACTTGGAAGATATACCAACAAGTTGGGCAAAAGGGAAAACCACCTTAATCCCTAAGGTAAACTCTCCTTCCCAGCCAGGAGAGTACCGGCCCATCACTGTAACGTCACTCCTTCTGAGGACGTACAATAAAATCATAGCAGCAAGGCTCATGAAGGCTGCCCCATTACCATCCAGGCAGAAAGGGTTCGCTCCTGAGGAAGGAGTAGCAGCTAACCTCCTCCTCATCCAAGAACTAATAAAGGAGCGGACCAATAAGAACGATAATCTCTGCATAGCCTTCATAGACTTTCAAAAAGCCTTTGACTCGGTGGGGCACCCCTCTCTCCTAGCTGCAACCAAGAGATGGGGAATGCCAACAAGCCTCACCAATTACATCCATAACCTCTATAAGAAGGCCTCAACTAACATCTTGGGAGCTGAGGTAAAATTAACAAGGGGGGTACTGCAGGGGGATCCGCTGTCCCCGTACCTTTTTAACATCTGTCTAGACTGGGCCCTGGCCAGTCTCCCTGCAGGCTTAGGGGCAAGCCTAGCAGGGGAAACAATCCCCTATATTGCATACGCGGATGATGTCGCCCTCACGGCTAGAACCCCACTCGGCCTGCAAGCACTCATCAACGCCCTAGTTGATGGAGCAGGCAGAGTGGGGTTAGAGCTAGGCCACAAAAAGTGCGCTACCTTTAACATCAAGGGCGACAAAAAGAGGAAAAGATGGCTGGTAGACAGCACTAACACCTTCACTGCCAGCAACTCTCCTTTAAAGTGTTTACAGCCAGGACAGGCTTACAAATATTTGGGCATTGAGATCGGCCCAACTAAAAACCCTGGCGAGCCGGGAAGAACGTTAGCCGCCCTAATAAAGGACCTCGGGCTTTTGCAGAAAGCCCCACTCAAGCCCCAACAAAAGCTATGGGCTTTGAAGTGCGTGGTAATCCCCAGACACCAGTACACCCGGGTGATGGGGAAAACCACAAAAGGGACACTCCAGAGACTAGACCTGGAGGTAAGGAAGTTCACCAAAAAGGCGCTCCATCTGCCTAAGGACACATCCAATGCCGCACTCTACACCAAAGTCGGCGACGGGGGATTGGGTGTGCCCAGGTTTACGACCTTAGTCCCAGCACTTAAACGAGGTCTAATAGAACGACTGTGCAAATCCCCCGATGCCAGCGTTGCTAGACTTGCAGAGAGCTGGAAAACACCAAACACCCCAGGTGCTAAAGACCTCTTCAAGGCCGCGAATCTCCATCATCGCGAACAGCTCTATGCATCAGTCGATGGGCGAGGCATGTCAGAAGCACCCACCACACCATCTAACAACACGTGGG
>JAXIVD010000810.1:67500-80000 GCA_036785275.1 Cancer borealis
ACACTACACTATTCTACAACACTTCTACCTCCCTAACAAGGCTGGAGGTTTCGCCACGCAACCCGATGGCGAAATCCTCCGGGCAAGCCTTTATTTATATCTGTTCACACTCTGCTCTACAGAGCAGCCTCCTCACAGTGACCAGCTAATAATAATAAGACTTCTCCCTAACAAGACTATAGAGGTTTCGTCACGCAGCCTGATGGCGAGACCCTCACGGCAAGCCTTTACTTAGAGCTGTCCATACTCAACTCCACACTTTACTTTCCATCTCAACTCGCGTACAGCAGTGGCTGTTGGTTTCTATTTTCATGAAGGTGTATAAAAACAAGACAGACATGTTTCTATTTTGGACTTGTAAATTTTCTGCATAATTTTTTGACTTGCTAACATTATTTCTGATATACTTTACAACTATAGACGATTGCACCAGACCAAGCGCCGGGGGTAGCTATGACTCTACAAGCGCGGGTAATCGGCGGGGGTAGCTATTAGTCACTTAAATAGCAAACATCATACCGTATATAAATCTTGAGGACATACTTGGATCCATTCTCTCAAGGTAGCAGCGAAAACGAAGACTACAATTTCCCACTTATAGCATTAGGTTCAATTCTCGTTTCCACAAGACAGACATGTTTCTATTTTGGACTTGTAAATTTTCTGTTAAATTTTTTGACTTGCTAACATTATTTCTGATATACTTTACAACTATAGACGATTGCACCAGACCAAGCGCCGGTAAACGGCGGGGGTAGCTATGACTCTACAAGCGCGGGTAATCGGCGGGGGTAGCTATTAGTCACTTAAATAGCAAACATCATACCGTATATAAATCTTGAGGACATACTTGGATCCATTCTCTCAAAGTAGCAGCGAAAACGAAGACTACAATTTCCCACTTATAGCATTAGGTTCAATTCTCGTTTCCACATTAAAAGCGTAATGAATATGATATTGGTGTTCAGTACGTAATATCCTTGTAAAATATATTTGGATTAACTTAGTTTCAGAGGTGACACCAAAAACCAAGATTTATTTATTTATATCTTTCCACACTCAAATCAACAGAACAGCAGCAGTACTCTCGCTACGAACCGCTTGCACTTCTGCCTCCCTAACAAGGCTAAAAAGATTTTGTCACGCATCCCGATGGCGAAATCCTCCCGGCAAACCCATATTTACATTACTACACACCCTTATCTATAGAACAGCATCCTCACTGTCATTCGCTAAGACTGCACCGTAAAAAGAATATAGAGGTTTCGTCACGCAACGTAACATCCGAAAGTAACCTCAAGACGGTCTTGTGTGCAGTTGTACACAAAAGTAACTGTCGAACTTGAACGTATCATCGAAAAATAACACGTCAGAGTCTTGTGCAGTTGCACTCAAAAACAAGTGTCGAACTTAAACGTATCATCGAAAAGTATCACAAAAGTAACCTCAAGTCGCAAAACTAACACGTCAGACAGTCTTGAGACTATAGAAATCCTCCACGTATACTGACGGTAAATCATTACAAGGCCTTTCTACTGGTATTAAAAGAAAATCTTCTTGGGCTTTACTTCTCGAGATATTTAAATTTGAAGAAAAAAAATATAATTACATTTCACCATATATATTTTACGCCACTAAACACATCCCACCCGCTAAGGGAATACATTACTTTTCTTCTACAAGTACGCAATAAAAAATTTCCAAACTAAGGCTCATTAAGAAAATCTGTTTGTAGCATTTACAAGCTCGCAGCCTACTCTATTTGCACTAAGAATATCAACGTTCTATCTTAAATACTAACACAAATACATGGTAGCATTAATAATTTTCACTCGTGGGCTCCAGCACATAGTTGCTTGTTTTAGGTAGTTTCACCTGGCCCGGTGAGATAGTCTAGGTTCATTACGGATATGTGGTGAGACAGGCTAGGAAAGTGTCTGTCTCTTTCTCTCTCTGTGTCTGTCTCTTTCTCTCTCTGTGTCTGTCTCTGTCTCTTTCTCTGTGTCTGTCTCTGTCTCTTTCTCTGTCTCTTTCTCTCTCTCTCTCTGTCTCTTTCTCTTTCTCTCTCTGTCTCTTTCTCTCTCTCTCTGTCTCTTTCTCTGTCTCTTTCTCTCCCTGTCTCTGTCTCTTTCTTTCTCTGTCTCTTTCTCTCTCTGTGTCTGTCTCTGTCTCTTTCTCTCTCTGTGTCTATCTCTGTCTCTTTCTTTCTCTTTCTCTCTCTGTGTCTGTCTCTGTCTCTTTCTCTCTCTCTCTGTGTCTATCTCTGTCTCTTTCTCTCTCTCTTTCTCTCCCTGTCTCTGTCTCTTTCTCTCTCTCTTTCTCTGTCTCTTTCTCTCTCTGTGTCTGTCTCTTTCTCTCTCTGTGTCTATCTCTGTCTCTTTCTCTCCCTGTCTCTTTCTCTCCCTGTCTCTTTCTCTCTCTGTGTCTATCTCTGTCTCTTTCTCTCCCTGTCTCTTTCTCTCTCTGTCTCTTTCTCTCCCTGTCTCTTTCTCTCTCTGTGTCTATCTCTGTCTCTTTCTCTCCCTGTCTCTTTCTCTCTCTGTGTCTATCTCTGTCTCTTTCTCTCCCTGTCTCTCTCTCTTTCTCTGTCTCTTTCTCTCTCTGTGTCTGTCTCTTTCTCTCTCTGTGTCTATCTCTGTCTCTCTCTGTGTCTATCTCTGTCTCTTTCTCTCCCTGTCTCTTTCTCTCTCTGTGTCTATCTCTGTCTCTTTCTCTCTCTGTCTCTTTCTCTTTCTCTCTCTCTGTCTCTTTCTCTTTCTCTTTCTCTCTCTGTCTCTTTCTCTCTCTGTGTCTGTCTCTGTCTCTTTCTCTCTCTGTGTCTGTCTCTTTCTCTCTCTCTGTCTCTTTCTCTTTCTCTCTCTGTCTCTTTCTCTCTCTGTCTCTTTCTCTCTCTGTGTCTGTCTCTTTCTCTTTCTTTCTGTCTCTTTCTCTCACTGTGTCTGTCTCTTTCTCTGTCTCTTTCTTTCTCTGTCTCTTTCTCTCTCTGTCTCTTTCTCTCTCTGTGTCTGTCTCTTTCTCTTTCTTTCTGTCTCTTTCTCTCACTGTGTCTGTCTCTTTCTCTTTCTTTCTGTCTCTTTCTCTCACTGTGTCTGTCTCTTTCTCTGTCTCTGTCTCTTTCTCTCTCTGTCTCTTTCTCTCTCTGTGTCTGTTTCTTTCTCTTTCTTTCTGTCTCTTTCTCTCACTGTGTCTGTCTCTGTCTCTTTCTCTCTCTGTGTCTGTTTCTTTCTCTTTCTTTCTGTCTCTTTCTCTCACTGTGTCTGTCTCTGTCTCTGTCTCTTTCTCTCTCTGTGTTTGTCTCGCGTCGCGCCGCCTCCTCCAATTTTAGTACGGGAAGGACTTACTATCCGTTACAGTTGCTAGAGGTAGGTAACCTTGTTCACTCAGAGCTCTCCCGCAGTCTCAATGCAGCAGGCGGTGAAACATTGTCCCGCGCCGCCTCCTCCAAGTTTAGTACGGGAAGGACTTACTATCCGTTACAGTTGCTAGAGGTAGGTAACCTTGTTCACTCAGAGCTCTCCCGCAGTCTCAATGCAGCAGGCGGTGAAACATTGTCCCGCGCCGCCTCCTCCAAGTTTAGTACGGTAAGGACTTACTATCCGTTACAGTTGCTAGAGGTTAGGTAACCTTGTTCACTCAGAGCCTCTCCCGCAGTCTCAATGCAGCAGGCGGTGAAACATTGTCCCGCGCCGCCTCCTCCAAGTTTAGTACGGCAAGGACTTACTATCCGTTACAGTTGCTAGAGGTAAGTAACCTTGTTCACTCAGAGCCTCTCCCGCAGTCTCAATGCAGCAGGCGGTGAAACATTGTCCGGCGCCGCCTCCTCCAAGTTTAGTACGGCAAGGACTTACTATCCGTTACAGTTGCTAGAGGTAGGTAACCTTGTTCAATCAGAGCTCTCCCGCAGTCTCAATGCAGCAGGCGGTGAAACATTGTCCCGCGCCGCCTCCTCCAAGTTTAGTACGGCAAGGACTTACTATCCGTTACAGTTGCTAGAGGTTAGGTAACCTTGTTCACTCAGAGCCTCTCCCGCAGTCTCAATGCAGCAGGCGGTGAAACATTGTCCCGCGCCGCCTCCTTCCAAGTTTAGTACGGCAAGGACTTACTATCCGTTACAGTTGCTAGAGGTAGGTAACCTTGTTCACTCAGAGCTCTCCCGCAGTCTCAATGCAGCAGGCGGTGAAACATTGTCCGGCGCCGCCTCCTCCAAGTTTAGTACGGGAAGGACTTACTATCCGTTACAGTTGCTAGAGGTAGGTAACCTTGTTCACTCAGAGCTCTCCCGCAGTCTCAATGCAGCAGGCGGTGAAACATTGTCCCGCGCCGCCTCCTCCAAGTTTAGTACGGTAAGGACTTACTATCCGTTACAGTTGCTAGAGGTTAGGTAACCTTGTTCACTCAGAGCCTCTCCCGCAGTCTCAATGCAGCAGGCGGTGAAACATTGTCCCGCGCCGCCTCCTCCAAGTTTAGTACGGCAAGGACTTACTATCCGTTACAGTTGCTAGAGGTAGGTAACCTTGTTCACTCAGAGCTCTCCCGCAGTCTCAATGCAGCAGGCGGTGAAACATTGTCCCGCGCCGTCTCCTCCAAGTTTAGTACGGGAAGGACTTACTATCCGTTACAGTTGCTAGAGGTAGGTAACCTTGTTCACTCAGAGCCTCTCCCGCAGTTATAGTGCGAGATGGTATCTCCATACATTGCTTAACGGCTAGTTACCACCTTGACGGAAGAAAACTGCGGGAGAGGCGAGCCTTGTCGCTAAGAGACTCACAATCTGGCCGTGATTAGAAATGTTGTAGTCTTACCAAATATTACCAGACTACCAGATATCACTAAGAAAAACTGAGTATACCATCGTCTTCGTCATACAATGATGCACATGATGAAATAAAAAAAATAACATTAAAACGACATTTGCTACAAAATAATTGAAGGAAAAAAAAATAGCGCATAAAGAATTTTTTCAAATGTTCTCCTTCAACTCGCTGTTTCTCACATTTATTAAGCTCGTATTGTATTTTCAAATCCAGGTTCATAATCTGCACTCATTGACGATCAGTATGATGTACCATAACAACTGATATAAAATATTGTAGTTGGTTAAAAAGGCAGATAAAAAAATACTGTCAAATCTACAAGAAAACCGTCCAAGGCGGGTTTTCAAGGATTCGAATTTAACGACCATTTAAACCACTCATTATTTTTTCCACCACCATGTGTTACATACCGTAGCCATCAGCAAGCCTTCCACTACTCGAAGCAATAATTGGAAATTCAATGTAAGCTAATATAACCGAGTTACGAAGTGGTGAAGCACAACATGTCAAAACATTTCTTTATGCGCTATTTCATTCTACCTCGATTATATTCTAATAGATAAAGAAATAAAGCTGTCAATTGTAGCTCATCATATGCACCATTCTATCACCTACACGATGGTTGTTTTCATTTTTCTAACCGACGTCTGACACTTCCGTAATAACCGATAATATTGCAACATTGTTCAACTCCATCCTCACGTCGACCCCAACCCTCACTCTCCCGGTCTTACACACCGGGAACACCTCTCACACGCCTTAACTAACACAGCGCCTCACACACACACACACACACACACACACACACACACACACAAAAAGATATATATATTTAAATCAATTCAACAAATAGAACATAGAAATCGATTCAGTTACTACTACTAACCCTCCCGATATGTAAGAGCGGGAACACCTCTCACACGCCTTATTAACTAACTAACACACAGCAGCGTCACACACACAAATACATAGAGAAGACATTAAACAAAACACACAAATTCAATCACGCACTAGTAACAACACAACAACACGGTCTTTTTATAAGTCCAAATAGGAACATGTGTGGCTTGTGGACAAACAAAAACGCTAAACAGATGCATATCCGAAGGGTGGTTTTAAAAAAAGTACGGAATTCGATAAAGAATTCCATTTTTTTATCTCCACGGATACGCAAATGTGGCGGCAAACATTATACCTCTTGTATACAGCAGAAAAAAACAATTAACATACTGTAAAGCTTGATACTACTACGTTTACCTTGTACAAACAATGTCCCGGGCTCGCAACAGAGGAGGCAGTCGGGGTGCGAGAAACTTATCGTGGCTCTACCGCTCTCAGTCGCCGCCCGGCGCTGCCAACGGGGGAGAAACCAGTCACGAGAAACAATGGAGTGTGTGTATAGTGAGCCTCCTATATCTCCCGCGCTGCCAACCTGGAGACAGCAAGGAGTGACGAGAGAGAGTGTATAGCGAGCCGCCTCGCTCTCCCGCGCTGCCAACGTGGGGACAGCAAGGAGTGACGAGAGTGGGTGTATAACGAGCCGCCTCGCTCTCCCGCGCTGCCAACGTGGAGACAGCAAGGAGTGACGAGAGAGAGTGTATAGTGAGCCGCCCCGCTCTCCCGCGCTGCCAACGTGGAGACAGCAAGGAGTGACGAGAGAGAGGGTATAGCGAGCCGTCCCGCTCTCCCGCGCTGCCAACGTGGAGATGGCAAGGAGTGACGAGAGAGAGTGTATAGTGAGCCGTCCCGCTCTCCCGCGCTGCCAACGTGGAGATGGCAAGGAGTGACGAGAGAGAGTGTATAGTGAGCCGTCCCGCTCTCCCGCGCTGCCAACGTGGAGACGGCAAGGAGTGACGAGAGAGAGTGTATAGTGAGCCGTCCCGCTCTCCCGCGCTGCCAACGTGGAGACGGCAAGGAGTGACGAGAGAGAGTGTATAGCGAGCCGTCCCGCTCTCCCGCGCTGCCAACGTGGAGACAGCAAGGAGTGACGAGAGAGAGGGTATAGCGAGCCGTCCCGCTCTCCCGCGCTGCCAACGTGGAGATGGCAAGGAGTGACGAGAGAGAGTGTATAGTGAGCCGTCCCGCTCTCCCGCGCTGCCAACGTGGAGATGGCAAGGAGTGACGAGAGAGAGTGTATAGTGAGCCGCCCCGCTCTCCCGCGCTGCCAACGTGGAGACAGCAAGGAGTGACGAGAGAGAGGGTATAGCGAGCCGTCCCGCTCTCCCGCGCTGCCAACGTGGAGATGGCAAGGAGTGACGAGAGAGAGTGTATAGCGAGCCGTCCCGCTCTCCCGCGCTGCCAACGTGGGGACAGCAAGGAGTGACGAGAGGGAATATATAGCGAGCCGCCCCGCTCTCCCGCGCTGGCCAACGTGGAGACAGCAAGGAGTGACGAGAGAGAGTGGAGAAAATGTTTCTCCCGGGCTAGGAAGACGGGACATGCTCGGTAGGCGATGGGTGAGCGCGGGATGGAGTTGCCAGTGAGGAGAATCGGTCTCCCGCGCTACCAGCGCGGGGAGTTGCCGGCGGAGCGGGGCTGGTTTTGGACACGAGAACGGGCCGAGCGGGGCCCAAAGTGGCTTAAAATTTCCAATGTGGAGCGCGGGGCCAACTCGCCCCGCTCTCTTTCATGCTGCACCAAGCTTGGGCGCGGTAAAGGTAGCCGCTACCCCCAGGGAAGACTAACACGAGTTCGACCTGAAAAATATAGTAGGGAGGCGAGGTTGCTGGATCAACCTCAGTGCCGTCCCTCACGCTGAATGCTGCATACGTGCGTCAGACATCAGTCCTAACCACTTGGTTCTCTCTACCTATTACTAAGAAGGTACCGAGGCTATATACTAAGGGTGGCGGTTAGTGATTGAGATGCACTGGTGACGACCATTGGCACATCGAGCGTGTTAACGTGGTGGCGTAAAACACTGCTAGAGAGAGCAAAGGCCACGCACAACTTATATATATTTCTATATATATACGTATACATATGAACCACCCACATATTCTGCGTGCAGACTTTTACGACTGTCTCATGCAACACCCCCTCTCCTTTTGGAAGAGAAGCTCCACGGCATTAGCTGTGGCTCCTCGTGGCGGCGCACATGATGATATGGTGTTAGCTAAAGCGGGGAGCCTTCAATGCAGCGACCCCTCTTACTTTGTGATGGTTACTCCACTACCCGTGCGATAACTCATCCCGTAGGTTAAAGAATCATCACTTTAACCTCTCTACACTGACGCAGCTTCTAACGAACGGTCAGTTGGAACGAAGCACACTTTTGTTTCTTTTCGTGAGCAAAGACGGGTTATAAACGTTTCCCAGCAGCTTACAACTACTACCACAAACTTGGATGGTGTAACGTACGTTATTTCCATTCCCCCCTTAGAGAGAAGGGACGCTTGAATGGTGTAACGTACGTTATTTCCATATCACCCTTAGAGAGAAGGGACGCTAGAATGGTGTAACGTACGTTATTTCCATTCCCCCCTTAGAGAGAAGGGACACACTTGAATGGTGTAACGAAGGTTATTTCCATTTCCCCCTTAAAGAGAAGGGACGCGGCGTCGCGGGCCAATGCTGCCAATGGACGCTTAGCGCTATTACTAAACATTACAATCAAAAAGTTTTGATGTAACATAGCTACCTGGTTGATCCTGCCAGTAGTCATATGCTTGTCTCAAAGATTAAGCCATGCATGTCTAAGTACAAGCCGATTTAAGGCGAAACCGCGAATGGCTCATTAAATCAGCTATGATTCATTGGATCTGTACCCACACTTACTTGGATAACTGTGGTAATTCTAGAGCTAATACATGCACCACGTCTCTGACCGCAAGGGAAGAGCGCTTTTATTAGTTCAAAACCGGTCGGACTTCGGTCCGTCACCCCACCGTGTTGAATCTGAATAACTTGTCGCTGAGCGCACGGTCTCCGCACCGGCGCCGCCTCTTTCAAGTGTCTGCCTTATCAGCTTTCGATTGTAGGTTATACGCCTACAATGGCTATAACGGGTAACGGGGAATCAGGGTTCGATTCCGGAGAGGGAGCCTGAGAAACGGCTACCACATCTAAGGAAGGCAGCAGGCACGCAAATTACCCACTCCCGGCACGGGGAGGTAGTGACGAAAAATAACGATGCGAGACTCATCCGAGGCCTCGCAATCGGAATGAGTACACTTTAAATCCTTTAACGAGGATCTATTGGAGGGCAAGTCTGGTGCCAGCAGCCGCGGTAATTCCAGCTCCAATAGCGTATATTAAAGTTGTTGCGGTTAAAAAGCTCGTAGTTGGATTTCAGTTCTGGACTGACGGTTCACCGCCCGGTGCATACTGTCACGCTCCGAACAGCCACAACAGCCCGCTGGCTCGCACGGGGTGCTCTTCATCGAGTGTCCCGCGTGGCCGGCAGAGTTTACTTTGAAAAAATTAGAGTGCTCAAAGCAGGCTACACTGACGGCCTGAATGCCTATGCATGGAATAATGGAATAGGACCTCGGTTCTATTTTGTCGGTTTTCTGAACCCGAGGTAATGACTAATAGGAACAGGCGGGGGCATTCGTATTGCGACGCTAGAGGTGAAATTCTTGGACCGTCGCAAGACGAACTACTGCGAAAGCATTTGCCAAGGATGTTTTCATTAATCAAGAACGAAAGTTAGAGGTTCGAAGGCGATCAGATACCGCCCTAGTTCTAACCATAAACGATGCTGACCAGCGATCCGCCGGCGTTATTCCCATGACCCGGCGGGCAGCTTCCGGGAAACCAAAGTCTTTGGGTTCCGGGGGAAGTATGGTTGCAAAGCTGAAACTTAAAGGAATTGACGGAAGGGCACCACCAGGAGTGGAGCCTGCGGCTTAATTTGACTCAACACGGGGAACCTCACCAGGCCCAGACACCGGAAGGATTGACAGATTGAGAGCTCTTTCTCGATTCGGTGGGTGGTGGTGCATGGCCGTTCTTAGTTGGTGGAGCGATTTGTCTGGTTAATTCCGATAACGAACGAGACTCTGGCCTACTAACTAGTCGACGGATCTCCAGCAATTGGTGTCCAGTTCGCAGCTTCTTCTTAGAGGGATAAGCGGCAATTCTAGCCGCACGAGATTGAGCAATAACAGGTCTGTGATGCCCTTAGATGTTCTGGGCCGCACGCGCGCTACACTGAAGGGATCAACGTGTCCTCCCCCTCCGAGAGGAGCGGGTAACCCGTTGAAATCCTTTCATGATAGGGATTGGGGTTTGCAATTGTCTCCCATGAACGAGGAATTCCCAGTAAGCGCAAGTCATGAGCTTGCGTTGATTACGTCCCTGCCCTTTGTACACACCGCCCGTCGCTACTACCGATTGAATGATTTAGTGAGGCCTTCGGACTGGCGCTCTTGGATGCCGGGCCCTCGGTTCGCCGTTGGGTCTCTCGGCGCCTCGAGCTGACGGAAAGATGTCCAAACTTGATCATTTAGAGGAAGTAAAAGTCGTAACAAGGTTTCCGTAGGTGAACCTGCGGAAGGATCATTAACGTGTTTGCTTGCAGCAACAAAAACCAAAAAATTCGGGTGGCCGGGTACCGACCAAAAAAAAAAAAATTGACCGATGCATCAATTTTTGGCGGCCCGGCCTGAGAACAGGCAAACAGTGCCGCAGCTCAACCCACACTCTTCTCTTCTGTCCATTGTGGACAGAGGTAGACCATTACTCACACCACCGGTACTCCAACCAACCGACGTACGCTAGGTTGGCCGACTTTTATCGGGCAAAGTTTCCGAATGATAGCGGTCACTTAACGTCGTCGGGAGGTGTCACCGGCTGGTAACGAGGTACTTCTCACAAACCTGTGACTATCTATTTAAACCCAGTATACTACGTCTTCCCACTATCGTCTCCCGAGGCAGAGATGGCGGAAGTCTTGAAAGTCGGCAATTGAGACTGACGTAATGACAAAAATCACAACTCTTAACGGTGGATCACTCGGCTCGTGGGTCGATGAAGACCGCAGCAAGCTGCGTGTCGGTATGTGAATCGCAAGAATACCAGATACATCGACAAGTCGAACGCACATTGCGGCGGCGGCACTCTCATGTGCTGCCGTCACTCCTACACGAGGGTCGGATATCAAATCCAATACATCGGCTTTGTTACCACCGGCAGAGTAGTAGTAGTAGTAGTAGTAGTAGCAGCTTTGTCTCTACTCTCTCTCTCTCTCTCTACTGCGTGCGTGGCATTGACCGCCTTGGGGAGGTTCGCCTCTTTGACGAGAGTCAAATTGGCGTTCCCTAAAGATGTGCTGCCAAGCCAAAGTCATATATCTGTGGACTTGGTGGCAAGGACCATGTACAGACATACAACGCTTACGCGCTGTTTTGTTTGTCGCCGTCCATGCCTGTTGCCTCGTTTCCCTCCAAGGAAGGACAGAGGCTCTGTTGCATGCTAAAGTCGCGTATGGGCGTCTTGAAGGCGACCGGGTCGGTTTATACTACTTACACCTCGGTTCGTTAGCTGCAGCACCCATCCTTATCAAACCTTAATGGGAACGGGCGCACACAAACCAAAACTGGAAGCCAGTGACTACTTTATAGTAGTCGCTACTGCTCCAATGTCGACCTCGTGTTAGGGTAGAGTACCCGCCAAATTTAAGCATATTAATAAGCGGAGGAAAAGAAACCAACAGGGATTCCCTTAGTAAGGGCGACTGAACTGGGAAAAGCCCAGCGCATAACCTGGCGTCGTGACCCGGCGCCAGGGGTGTTGCGTTTCGGAGGGTCCGGCACGCAGTCTCTCACCGCCTAAGTTATGCTTGAAAGCGGCCACTACCCATGGAGGGTGACAGGCCCGTGTGGCGGCGCCCGCGAGGGTACACGAGAGATTGTCGGAAAGGGCCTCTCCGTAGAGTCGGGTTGCTTGAAAATGCAGCCCTAAGCAGGTGGTAAACTCCATCTAAGGCTAAATATGACCACGAGACCGATAGCGAACAAGTACCGTGAGGGAAAGTTGAAAAGAACTTTGAAGAGAGAGTTCAAGAGTACGTGAAACCGTTAAGAGCCAAACGGGTGGGACCTCGAAGGTCGAACCGAGGGGATTCAGCTCGTCGGCCAAAGCCGGCTGGACGTTGGGATTCGCTTATGCGACCCAGGAACTCTTGGGCGTGCCCACGTTCAAGCCGGCGCCGGCGGGCGTATTTCCCCTCGTGATGTAGGTCGCCGCGACCCGTTGCTGGGGACGTCTAAGGCCCGGGCGGACTGGTACCCCAACGTCGTGCACTTTTAGTGCCGGCGAAGGGGGAAACCTCCGGTGTCCTGGCTGCCCTGCGACGGTCGTGTAGCAGAGGGGCGCATCCACGCCAATACTTCCTCTCGCGGCGTGCAAAAGGTCGGTGACCCACCCGACCCGTCTTGAAACACGGACCAAGGAGTCTAACATGTGTGCGAGTCATTGGGCGCACTAAACCCAAAGGCGCAATGAAAGTGAAAGGGGGGTGTCCCGGCTTCGGTCGGTGGCGCCCTCCGGGGCCGATCCCTGACCGGCCGATGCCGCCGGGTCTCCCATACCAAAGCGAGGTCATTCCAAAAGAGGTGCGCGGGGTGAGTCCCTCTCCCCTGTTGTCTACCTCTGGCTTCGTGGGTTGCCCGGCGCGCTCGGTGGTCCGAGCATGCTCGCCTGTACGCAGGGGGGCGCAGGCCCGGGACTTGCCATACGACG
>JAXIVD010000810.1:85000-92500 GCA_036785275.1 Cancer borealis
AGGTGACACCAAAAACCAAGATTTATTTATTTATATCTTTCCACACTCAAATCAACAGAACAGCAGCAGTACTCTCGCTACGAACCGCTTGCACTTCTGCCTCCCTAACAAGGCTAAAAAGATTTTGTCACGCATCCCGATGGCGAAATCCTCCCGGCAAACCCATATTTACATTACTACACACCCTTATCTATAGAACAGCATCCTCACTGTCATTCGCTAAGACTGCACCGTAAAAAGAATATAGAGGTTTCGTCACGCAACGTAACATCCGAAAGTAACCTCAAGACGGTCTTGTGTGCAGTTGTACACAAAAGTAACTGTCGAACTTGAACGTATCATCGAAAAATAACACGTCAGAGTCTTGTGCAGTTGCACTCAAAAACAAGTGTCGAACTTAAACGTATCATCGAAAAGTATCACAAAAGTAACCTCAAGTCGCAAAACTAACACGTCAGACAGTCTTGAGACTATAGAAATCCTCCACGTATACTGACGGTAAATCATTACAAGGCCTTTCTACTGGTATTAAAAGAAAATCTTCTTGGGCTTTACTTCTCGAGATATTTAAATTTGAAGAAAAAAAATATAATTACATTTCACCATATATATTTTACGCCACTAAACACATCCCACCCGCTAAGGGAATACATTACTTTTCTTCTACAAGTACGCAATAAAAAATTTCCAAACTAAGGCTCATTAAGAAAATCTGTTTGTAGCATTTACAAGCTCGCAGCCTACTCTATTTGCACTAAGAATATCAACGTTCTATCTTAAATACTAACACAAATACATGGTAGCATTAATAATTTTCACTCGTGGGCTCCAGCACATAGTTGCTTGTTTTAGGTAGTTTCACCTGGCCCGGTGAGATAGTCTAGGTTCATTACGGATATGTGGTGAGACAGGCTAGGAAAGTGTCTGTCTCTTTCTCTCTCTGTGTCTGTCTCTTTCTCTCTCTGTGTCTGTCTCTGTCTCTTTCTCTGTGTCTGTCTCTGTCTCTTTCTCTGTCTCTTTCTCTCTCTCTCTCTCTGTCTCTTTCTCTTTCTCTCTCTGTCTCTTTCTCTCTCTCTCTGTCTCTTTCTCTGTCTCTTTCTCTCCCTGTCTCTGTCTCTTTCTTTCTCTGTCTCTTTCTCTCTCTGTGTCTGTCTCTGTCTCTTTCTCTCTCTGTGTCTATCTCTGTCTCTTTCTTTCTCTTTCTCTCTCTGTGTCTGTCTCTGTCTCTTTCTCTCTCTCTCTGTGTCTATCTCTGTCTCTTTCTCTCTCTCTTTCTCTCCCTGTCTCTGTCTCTTTCTCTCTCTCTTTCTCTGTCTCTTTCTCTCTCTGTGTCTGTCTCTTTCTCTCTCTGTGTCTATCTCTGTCTCTTTCTCTCCCTGTCTCTTTCTCTCCCTGTCTCTTTCTCTCTCTGTGTCTATCTCTGTCTCTTTCTCTCCCTGTCTCTTTCTCTCTCTGTCTCTTTCTCTCCCTGTCTCTTTCTCTCTCTGTGTCTATCTCTGTCTCTTTCTCTCCCTGTCTCTTTCTCTCTCTGTGTCTATCTCTGTCTCTTTCTCTCCCTGTCTCTCTCTCTTTCTCTGTCTCTTTCTCTCTCTGTGTCTGTCTCTTTCTCTCTCTGTGTCTATCTCTGTCTCTCTCTGTGTCTATCTCTGTCTCTTTCTCTCCCTGTCTCTTTCTCTCTCTGTGTCTATCTCTGTCTCTTTCTCTCTCTGTCTCTTTCTCTTTCTCTCTCTCTGTCTCTTTCTCTTTCTCTTTCTCTCTCTGTCTCTTTCTCTCTCTGTGTCTGTCTCTGTCTCTTTCTCTCTCTGTGTCTGTCTCTTTCTCTCTCTCTGTCTCTTTCTCTTTCTCTCTCTGTCTCTTTCTCTCTCTGTCTCTTTCTCTCTCTGTGTCTGTCTCTTTCTCTTTCTTTCTGTCTCTTTCTCTCACTGTGTCTGTCTCTTTCTCTGTCTCTTTCTTTCTCTGTCTCTTTCTCTCTCTGTCTCTTTCTCTCTCTGTGTCTGTCTCTTTCTCTTTCTTTCTGTCTCTTTCTCTCACTGTGTCTGTCTCTTTCTCTTTCTTTCTGTCTCTTTCTCTCACTGTGTCTGTCTCTTTCTCTGTCTCTGTCTCTTTCTCTCTCTGTCTCTTTCTCTCTCTGTGTCTGTTTCTTTCTCTTTCTTTCTGTCTCTTTCTCTCACTGTGTCTGTCTCTGTCTCTTTCTCTCTCTGTGTCTGTTTCTTTCTCTTTCTTTCTGTCTCTTTCTCTCACTGTGTCTGTCTCTGTCTCTGTCTCTTTCTCTCTCTGTGTTTGTCTCGCGTCGCGCCGCCTCCTCCAATTTTAGTACGGGAAGGACTTACTATCCGTTACAGTTGCTAGAGGTAGGTAACCTTGTTCACTCAGAGCTCTCCCGCAGTCTCAATGCAGCAGGCGGTGAAACATTGTCCCGCGCCGCCTCCTCCAAGTTTAGTACGGGAAGGACTTACTATCCGTTACAGTTGCTAGAGGTAGGTAACCTTGTTCACTCAGAGCTCTCCCGCAGTCTCAATGCAGCAGGCGGTGAAACATTGTCCCGCGCCGCCTCCTCCAAGTTTAGTACGGTAAGGACTTACTATCCGTTACAGTTGCTAGAGGTTAGGTAACCTTGTTCACTCAGAGCCTCTCCCGCAGTCTCAATGCAGCAGGCGGTGAAACATTGTCCCGCGCCGCCTCCTCCAAGTTTAGTACGGCAAGGACTTACTATCCGTTACAGTTGCTAGAGGTAAGTAACCTTGTTCACTCAGAGCCTCTCCCGCAGTCTCAATGCAGCAGGCGGTGAAACATTGTCCGGCGCCGCCTCCTCCAAGTTTAGTACGGCAAGGACTTACTATCCGTTACAGTTGCTAGAGGTAGGTAACCTTGTTCAATCAGAGCTCTCCCGCAGTCTCAATGCAGCAGGCGGTGAAACATTGTCCCGCGCCGCCTCCTCCAAGTTTAGTACGGCAAGGACTTACTATCCGTTACAGTTGCTAGAGGTTAGGTAACCTTGTTCACTCAGAGCCTCTCCCGCAGTCTCAATGCAGCAGGCGGTGAAACATTGTCCCGCGCCGCCTCCTTCCAAGTTTAGTACGGCAAGGACTTACTATCCGTTACAGTTGCTAGAGGTAGGTAACCTTGTTCACTCAGAGCTCTCCCGCAGTCTCAATGCAGCAGGCGGTGAAACATTGTCCGGCGCCGCCTCCTCCAAGTTTAGTACGGGAAGGACTTACTATCCGTTACAGTTGCTAGAGGTAGGTAACCTTGTTCACTCAGAGCTCTCCCGCAGTCTCAATGCAGCAGGCGGTGAAACATTGTCCCGCGCCGCCTCCTCCAAGTTTAGTACGGTAAGGACTTACTATCCGTTACAGTTGCTAGAGGTTAGGTAACCTTGTTCACTCAGAGCCTCTCCCGCAGTCTCAATGCAGCAGGCGGTGAAACATTGTCCCGCGCCGCCTCCTCCAAGTTTAGTACGGCAAGGACTTACTATCCGTTACAGTTGCTAGAGGTAGGTAACCTTGTTCACTCAGAGCTCTCCCGCAGTCTCAATGCAGCAGGCGGTGAAACATTGTCCCGCGCCGTCTCCTCCAAGTTTAGTACGGGAAGGACTTACTATCCGTTACAGTTGCTAGAGGTAGGTAACCTTGTTCACTCAGAGCCTCTCCCGCAGTTATAGTGCGAGATGGTATCTCCATACATTGCTTAACGGCTAGTTACCACCTTGACGGAAGAAAACTGCGGGAGAGGCGAGCCTTGTCGCTAAGAGACTCACAATCTGGCCGTGATTAGAAATGTTGTAGTCTTACCAAATATTACCAGACTACCAGATATCACTAAGAAAAACTGAGTATACCATCGTCTTCGTCATACAATGATGCACATGATGAAATAAAAAAAATAACATTAAAACGACATTTGCTACAAAATAATTGAAGGAAAAAAAAATAGCGCATAAAGAATTTTTTCAAATGTTCTCCTTCAACTCGCTGTTTCTCACATTTATTAAGCTCGTATTGTATTTTCAAATCCAGGTTCATAATCTGCACTCATTGACGATCAGTATGATGTACCATAACAACTGATATAAAATATTGTAGTTGGTTAAAAAGGCAGATAAAAAAATACTGTCAAATCTACAAGAAAACCGTCCAAGGCGGGTTTTCAAGGATTCGAATTTAACGACCATTTAAACCACTCATTATTTTTTCCACCACCATGTGTTACATACCGTAGCCATCAGCAAGCCTTCCACTACTCGAAGCAATAATTGGAAATTCAATGTAAGCTAATATAACCGAGTTACGAAGTGGTGAAGCACAACATGTCAAAACATTTCTTTATGCGCTATTTCATTCTACCTCGATTATATTCTAATAGATAAAGAAATAAAGCTGTCAATTGTAGCTCATCATATGCACCATTCTATCACCTACACGATGGTTGTTTTCATTTTTCTAACCGACGTCTGACACTTCCGTAATAACCGATAATATTGCAACATTGTTCAACTCCATCCTCACGTCGACCCCAACCCTCACTCTCCCGGTCTTACACACCGGGAACACCTCTCACACGCCTTAACTAACACAGCGCCTCACACACACACACACACACACACACACACACACACACACAAAAAGATATATATATTTAAATCAATTCAACAAATAGAACATAGAAATCGATTCAGTTACTACTACTAACCCTCCCGATATGTAAGAGCGGGAACACCTCTCACACGCCTTATTAACTAACTAACACACAGCAGCGTCACACACACAAATACATAGAGAAGACATTAAACAAAACACACAAATTCAATCACGCACTAGTAACAACACAACAACACGGTCTTTTTATAAGTCCAAATAGGAACATGTGTGGCTTGTGGACAAACAAAAACGCTAAACAGATGCATATCCGAAGGGTGGTTTTAAAAAAAGTACGGAATTCGATAAAGAATTCCATTTTTTTATCTCCACGGATACGCAAATGTGGCGGCAAACATTATACCTCTTGTATACAGCAGAAAAAAACAATTAACATACTGTAAAGCTTGATACTACTACGTTTACCTTGTACAAACAATGTCCCGGGCTCGCAACAGAGGAGGCAGTCGGGGTGCGAGAAACTTATCGTGGCTCTACCGCTCTCAGTCGCCGCCCGGCGCTGCCAACGGGGGAGAAACCAGTCACGAGAAACAATGGAGTGTGTGTATAGTGAGCCTCCTATATCTCCCGCGCTGCCAACCTGGAGACAGCAAGGAGTGACGAGAGAGAGTGTATAGCGAGCCGCCTCGCTCTCCCGCGCTGCCAACGTGGGGACAGCAAGGAGTGACGAGAGTGGGTGTATAACGAGCCGCCTCGCTCTCCCGCGCTGCCAACGTGGAGACAGCAAGGAGTGACGAGAGAGAGTGTATAGTGAGCCGCCCCGCTCTCCCGCGCTGCCAACGTGGAGACAGCAAGGAGTGACGAGAGAGAGGGTATAGCGAGCCGTCCCGCTCTCCCGCGCTGCCAACGTGGAGATGGCAAGGAGTGACGAGAGAGAGTGTATAGTGAGCCGTCCCGCTCTCCCGCGCTGCCAACGTGGAGATGGCAAGGAGTGACGAGAGAGAGTGTATAGTGAGCCGTCCCGCTCTCCCGCGCTGCCAACGTGGAGACGGCAAGGAGTGACGAGAGAGAGTGTATAGTGAGCCGTCCCGCTCTCCCGCGCTGCCAACGTGGAGACGGCAAGGAGTGACGAGAGAGAGTGTATAGCGAGCCGTCCCGCTCTCCCGCGCTGCCAACGTGGAGACAGCAAGGAGTGACGAGAGAGAGGGTATAGCGAGCCGTCCCGCTCTCCCGCGCTGCCAACGTGGAGATGGCAAGGAGTGACGAGAGAGAGTGTATAGTGAGCCGTCCCGCTCTCCCGCGCTGCCAACGTGGAGATGGCAAGGAGTGACGAGAGAGAGTGTATAGTGAGCCGCCCCGCTCTCCCGCGCTGCCAACGTGGAGACAGCAAGGAGTGACGAGAGAGAGGGTATAGCGAGCCGTCCCGCTCTCCCGCGCTGCCAACGTGGAGATGGCAAGGAGTGACGAGAGAGAGTGTATAGCGAGCCGTCCCGCTCTCCCGCGCTGCCAACGTGGGGACAGCAAGGAGTGACGAGAGGGAATATATAGCGAGCCGCCCCGCTCTCCCGCGCTGGCCAACGTGGAGACAGCAAGGAGTGACGAGAGAGAGTGGAGAAAATGTTTCTCCCGGGCTAGGAAGACGGGACATGCTCGGTAGGCGATGGGTGAGCGCGGGATGGAGTTGCCAGTGAGGAGAATCGGTCTCCCGCGCTACCAGCGCGGGGAGTTGCCGGCGGAGCGGGGCTGGTTTTGGACACGAGAACGGGCCGAGCGGGGCCCAAAGTGGCTTAAAATTTCCAATGTGGAGCGCGGGGCCAACTCGCCCCGCTCTCTTTCATGCTGCACCAAGCTTGGGCGCGGTAAAGGTAGCCGCTACCCCCAGGGAAGACTAACACGAGTTCGACCTGAAAAATATAGTAGGGAGGCGAGGTTGCTGGATCAACCTCAGTGCCGTCCCTCACGCTGAATGCTGCATACGTGCGTCAGACATCAGTCCTAACCACTTGGTTCTCTCTACCTATTACTAAGAAGGTACCGAGGCTATATACTAAGGGTGGCGGTTAGTGATTGAGATGCACTGGTGACGACCATTGGCACATCGAGCGTGTTAACGTGGTGGCGTAAAACACTGCTAGAGAGAGCAAAGGCCACGCACAACTTATATATATTTCTATATATATACGTATACATATGAACCACCCACATATTCTGCGTGCAGACTTTTACGACTGTCTCATGCAACACCCCCTCTCCTTTTGGAAGAGAAGCTCCACGGCATTAGCTGTGGCTCCTCGTGGCGGCGCACATGATGATATGGTGTTAGCTAAAGCGGGGAGCCTTCAATGCAGCGACCCCTCTTACTTTGTGATGGTTACTCCACTACCCGTGCGATAACTCATCCCGTAGGTTAAAGAATCATCACTTTAACCTCTCTACACTGACGCAGCTTCTAACGAACGGTCAGTTGGAACGAAGCACACTTTTGTTTCTTTTCGTGAGCAAAGACGGGTTATAAACGTTTCCCAGCAGCTTACAACTACTACCACAAACTTGGATGGTGTAACGTACGTTATTTCCATTCCCCCCTTAGAGAGAAGGGACGCTTGAATGGTGTAACGTACGTTATTTCCATATCACCCTTAGAGAGAAGGGACGCTAGAATGGTGTAACGTACGTTATTTCCATTCCCCCCTTAGAGAGAAGGGACACACTTGAATGGTGTAACGAAGGTTATTTCCATTTCCCCCTTAAAGAGAAGGGACGCGGCGTCGCGGGCCAATGCTGCCAATGGACGCTTAGCGCTATTACTAAACATTACAATCAAAAAGTTTTGATGTAACATAGCTACCTGGTTGATCCTGCCAGTAGTCATATGCTTGTCTCAAAGATTAAGCCATGCATGTCT
>JAXIVD010000810.1:105000-112500 GCA_036785275.1 Cancer borealis
AGAGCTCTCCCGCAGTCTCAATGCAGCAGGCGGTGAAACATTGTCCCGCGCCGTCTCCTCCAAGTTTAGTACGGGAAGGACTTACTATCCGTTACAGTTGCTAGAGGTAGGTAACCTTGTTCACTCAGAGCCTCTCCCGCAGTTATAGTGCGAGATGGTATCTCCATACATTGCTTAACGGCTAGTTACCACCTTGACGGAAGAAAACTGCGGGAGAGGCGAGCCTTGTCGCTAAGAGACTCACAATCTGGCCGTGATTAGAAATGTTGTAGTCTTACCAAATATTACCAGACTACCAGATATCACTAAGAAAAACTGAGTATACCATCGTCTTCGTCATACAATGATGCACATGATGAAATAAAAAAAATAACATTAAAACGACATTTGCTACAAAATAATTGAAGGAAAAAAAAATAGCGCATAAAGAATTTTTTCAAATGTTCTCCTTCAACTCGCTGTTTCTCACATTTATTAAGCTCGTATTGTATTTTCAAATCCAGGTTCATAATCTGCACTCATTGACGATCAGTATGATGTACCATAACAACTGATATAAAATATTGTAGTTGGTTAAAAAGGCAGATAAAAAAATACTGTCAAATCTACAAGAAAACCGTCCAAGGCGGGTTTTCAAGGATTCGAATTTAACGACCATTTAAACCACTCATTATTTTTTCCACCACCATGTGTTACATACCGTAGCCATCAGCAAGCCTTCCACTACTCGAAGCAATAATTGGAAATTCAATGTAAGCTAATATAACCGAGTTACGAAGTGGTGAAGCACAACATGTCAAAACATTTCTTTATGCGCTATTTCATTCTACCTCGATTATATTCTAATAGATAAAGAAATAAAGCTGTCAATTGTAGCTCATCATATGCACCATTCTATCACCTACACGATGGTTGTTTTCATTTTTCTAACCGACGTCTGACACTTCCGTAATAACCGATAATATTGCAACATTGTTCAACTCCATCCTCACGTCGACCCCAACCCTCACTCTCCCGGTCTTACACACCGGGAACACCTCTCACACGCCTTAACTAACACAGCGCCTCACACACACACACACACACACACACACACACACACACACAAAAAGATATATATATTTAAATCAATTCAACAAATAGAACATAGAAATCGATTCAGTTACTACTACTAACCCTCCCGATATGTAAGAGCGGGAACACCTCTCACACGCCTTATTAACTAACTAACACACAGCAGCGTCACACACACAAATACATAGAGAAGACATTAAACAAAACACACAAATTCAATCACGCACTAGTAACAACACAACAACACGGTCTTTTTATAAGTCCAAATAGGAACATGTGTGGCTTGTGGACAAACAAAAACGCTAAACAGATGCATATCCGAAGGGTGGTTTTAAAAAAAGTACGGAATTCGATAAAGAATTCCATTTTTTTATCTCCACGGATACGCAAATGTGGCGGCAAACATTATACCTCTTGTATACAGCAGAAAAAAACAATTAACATACTGTAAAGCTTGATACTACTACGTTTACCTTGTACAAACAATGTCCCGGGCTCGCAACAGAGGAGGCAGTCGGGGTGCGAGAAACTTATCGTGGCTCTACCGCTCTCAGTCGCCGCCCGGCGCTGCCAACGGGGGAGAAACCAGTCACGAGAAACAATGGAGTGTGTGTATAGTGAGCCTCCTATATCTCCCGCGCTGCCAACCTGGAGACAGCAAGGAGTGACGAGAGAGAGTGTATAGCGAGCCGCCTCGCTCTCCCGCGCTGCCAACGTGGGGACAGCAAGGAGTGACGAGAGTGGGTGTATAACGAGCCGCCTCGCTCTCCCGCGCTGCCAACGTGGAGACAGCAAGGAGTGACGAGAGAGAGTGTATAGTGAGCCGCCCCGCTCTCCCGCGCTGCCAACGTGGAGACAGCAAGGAGTGACGAGAGAGAGGGTATAGCGAGCCGTCCCGCTCTCCCGCGCTGCCAACGTGGAGATGGCAAGGAGTGACGAGAGAGAGTGTATAGTGAGCCGTCCCGCTCTCCCGCGCTGCCAACGTGGAGATGGCAAGGAGTGACGAGAGAGAGTGTATAGTGAGCCGTCCCGCTCTCCCGCGCTGCCAACGTGGAGACGGCAAGGAGTGACGAGAGAGAGTGTATAGTGAGCCGTCCCGCTCTCCCGCGCTGCCAACGTGGAGACGGCAAGGAGTGACGAGAGAGAGTGTATAGCGAGCCGTCCCGCTCTCCCGCGCTGCCAACGTGGAGACAGCAAGGAGTGACGAGAGAGAGGGTATAGCGAGCCGTCCCGCTCTCCCGCGCTGCCAACGTGGAGATGGCAAGGAGTGACGAGAGAGAGTGTATAGTGAGCCGTCCCGCTCTCCCGCGCTGCCAACGTGGAGATGGCAAGGAGTGACGAGAGAGAGTGTATAGTGAGCCGCCCCGCTCTCCCGCGCTGCCAACGTGGAGACAGCAAGGAGTGACGAGAGAGAGGGTATAGCGAGCCGTCCCGCTCTCCCGCGCTGCCAACGTGGAGATGGCAAGGAGTGACGAGAGAGAGTGTATAGCGAGCCGTCCCGCTCTCCCGCGCTGCCAACGTGGGGACAGCAAGGAGTGACGAGAGGGAATATATAGCGAGCCGCCCCGCTCTCCCGCGCTGGCCAACGTGGAGACAGCAAGGAGTGACGAGAGAGAGTGGAGAAAATGTTTCTCCCGGGCTAGGAAGACGGGACATGCTCGGTAGGCGATGGGTGAGCGCGGGATGGAGTTGCCAGTGAGGAGAATCGGTCTCCCGCGCTACCAGCGCGGGGAGTTGCCGGCGGAGCGGGGCTGGTTTTGGACACGAGAACGGGCCGAGCGGGGCCCAAAGTGGCTTAAAATTTCCAATGTGGAGCGCGGGGCCAACTCGCCCCGCTCTCTTTCATGCTGCACCAAGCTTGGGCGCGGTAAAGGTAGCCGCTACCCCCAGGGAAGACTAACACGAGTTCGACCTGAAAAATATAGTAGGGAGGCGAGGTTGCTGGATCAACCTCAGTGCCGTCCCTCACGCTGAATGCTGCATACGTGCGTCAGACATCAGTCCTAACCACTTGGTTCTCTCTACCTATTACTAAGAAGGTACCGAGGCTATATACTAAGGGTGGCGGTTAGTGATTGAGATGCACTGGTGACGACCATTGGCACATCGAGCGTGTTAACGTGGTGGCGTAAAACACTGCTAGAGAGAGCAAAGGCCACGCACAACTTATATATATTTCTATATATATACGTATACATATGAACCACCCACATATTCTGCGTGCAGACTTTTACGACTGTCTCATGCAACACCCCCTCTCCTTTTGGAAGAGAAGCTCCACGGCATTAGCTGTGGCTCCTCGTGGCGGCGCACATGATGATATGGTGTTAGCTAAAGCGGGGAGCCTTCAATGCAGCGACCCCTCTTACTTTGTGATGGTTACTCCACTACCCGTGCGATAACTCATCCCGTAGGTTAAAGAATCATCACTTTAACCTCTCTACACTGACGCAGCTTCTAACGAACGGTCAGTTGGAACGAAGCACACTTTTGTTTCTTTTCGTGAGCAAAGACGGGTTATAAACGTTTCCCAGCAGCTTACAACTACTACCACAAACTTGGATGGTGTAACGTACGTTATTTCCATTCCCCCCTTAGAGAGAAGGGACGCTTGAATGGTGTAACGTACGTTATTTCCATATCACCCTTAGAGAGAAGGGACGCTAGAATGGTGTAACGTACGTTATTTCCATTCCCCCCTTAGAGAGAAGGGACACACTTGAATGGTGTAACGAAGGTTATTTCCATTTCCCCCTTAAAGAGAAGGGACGCGGCGTCGCGGGCCAATGCTGCCAATGGACGCTTAGCGCTATTACTAAACATTACAATCAAAAAGTTTTGATGTAACATAGCTACCTGGTTGATCCTGCCAGTAGTCATATGCTTGTCTCAAAGATTAAGCCATGCATGTCTAAGTACAAGCCGATTTAAGGCGAAACCGCGAATGGCTCATTAAATCAGCTATGATTCATTGGATCTGTACCCACACTTACTTGGATAACTGTGGTAATTCTAGAGCTAATACATGCACCACGTCTCTGACCGCAAGGGAAGAGCGCTTTTATTAGTTCAAAACCGGTCGGACTTCGGTCCGTCACCCCACCGTGTTGAATCTGAATAACTTGTCGCTGAGCGCACGGTCTCCGCACCGGCGCCGCCTCTTTCAAGTGTCTGCCTTATCAGCTTTCGATTGTAGCGTATACGCCTACAATGGCTATAACGGGTAACGGGGAATCAGGGTTCGATTCCGGAGAGGGAGCCTGAGAAACGGCTACCACATCTAAGGAAGGCAGCAGGCACGCAAATTACCCACTCCCGGCACGGGGAGGTAGTGACGAAAAATAACGATGCGAGACTCATCCGAGGCCTCGCAATCGGAATGAGTACACTTTAAATCCTTTAACGAGGATCTATTGGAGGGCAAGTCTGGTGCCAGCAGCCGCGGTAATTCCAGCTCCAATAGCGTATATTAAAGTTGTTGCGGTTAAAAAGCTCGTAGTTGGATTTCAGTTCTGGACTGACGGTTCACCGCCCGGTGCATACTGTCACGCTCCGAACAGCCACAACAGCCCGCTGGCTCGCACGGGGTGCTCTTCATCGAGTGTCCCGCGTGGCCGGCAGAGTTTACTTTGAAAAAATTAGAGTGCTCAAAGCAGGCTACACTGACGGCCTGAATGCCTATGCATGGAATAATGGAATAGGACCTCGGTTCTATTTTGTCGGTTTTCTGAACCCGAGGTAATGACTAATAGGAACAGGCGGGGGCATTCGTATTGCGACGCTAGAGGTGAAATTCTTGGACCGTCGCAAGACGAACTACTGCGAAAGCATTTGCCAAGGATGTTTTCATTAATCAAGAACGAAAGTTAGAGGTTCGAAGGCGATCAGATACCGCCCTAGTTCTAACCATAAACGATGCTGACCAGCGATCCGCCGGCGTTATTCCCATGACCCGGCGGGCAGCTTCCGGGAAACCAAAGTCTTTGGGTTCCGGGGGAAGTATGGTTGCAAAGCTGAAACTTAAAGGAATTGACGGAAGGGCACCACCAGGAGTGGAGCCTGCGGCTTAATTTGACTCAACACGGGGAACCTCACCAGGCCCAGACACCGGAAGGATTGACAGATTGAGAGCTCTTTCTCGATTCGGTGGGTGGTGGTGCATGGCCGTTCTTAGTTGGTGGAGCGATTTGTCTGGTTAATTCCGATAACGAACGAGACTCTGGCCTACTAACTAGTCGACGGATCTCCAGCAATTGGTGTCCAGTTCGCAGCTTCTTCTTAGAGGGATAAGCGGCAATTCTAGCCGCACGAGATTGAGCAATAACAGGTCTGTGATGCCCTTAGATGTTCTGGGCCGCACGCGCGCTACACTGAAGGGATCAACGTGTCCTCCCCCTCCGAGAGGAGCGGGTAACCCGTTGAAATCCTTTCATGATAGGGATTGGGGTTTGCAATTGTCTCCCATGAACGAGGAATTCCCAGTAAGCGCAAGTCATGAGCTTGCGTTGATTACGTCCCTGCCCTTTGTACACACCGCCCGTCGCTACTACCGATTGAATGATTTAGTGAGGCCTTCGGACTGGCGCTCTTGGATGCCGGGCCCTCGGTTCGCCGTTGGGTCTCTCGGCGCCTCGAGCTGACGGAAAGATGTCCAAACTTGATCATTTAGAGGAAGTAAAAGTCGTAACAAGGTTTCCGTAGGTGAACCTGCGGAAGGATCATTAACGTGTTTGCTTGCAGCAACAAAAACCAAAAAATTCGGGTGGCCGGGTACCGACCAAAAAAAAAAAAATTGACCGATGCATCAATTTTTGGCGGCCCGGCCTGAGAACAGGCAAACAGTGCCGCAGCTCAACCCACACTCTTCTCTTCTGTCCATTGTGGACAGAGGTAGACCATTACTCACACCACCGGTACTCCAACCAACCGACGTACGCTAGGTTGGCCGACTTTTATCGGGCAAAGTTTCCGAATGATAGCGGTCACTTAACGTCGTCGGGAGGTGTCACCGGCTGGTAACGAGGTACTTCTCACAAACCTGTGACTATCTATTTAAACCCAGTATACTACGTCTTCCCACTATCGTCTCCCGAGGCAGAGATGGCGGAAGTCTTGAAAGTCGGCAATTGAGACTGACGTAATGACAAAAATCACAACTCTTAACGGTGGATCACTCGGCTCGTGGGTCGATGAAGACCGCAGCAAGCTGCGTGTCGGTATGTGAATCGCAAGAATACCAGATACATCGACAAGTCGAACGCACATTGCGGCGGCGGCACTCTCATGTGCTGCCGTCACTCCTACACGAGGGTCGGATATCAAATCCAATACATCGGCTTTGTTACCACCGGCAGAGTAGTAGTAGTAGTAGTAGTAGTAGCAGCTTTGTCTCTACTCTCTCTCTCTCTCTCTACTGCGTGCGTGGCATTGACCGCCTTGGGGAGGTTCGCCTCTTTGACGAGAGTCAAATTGGCGTTCCCTAAAGATGTGCTGCCAAGCCAAAGTCATATATCTGTGGACTTGGTGGCAAGGACCATGTACAGACATACAACGCTTACGCGCTGTTTTGTTTGTCGCCGTCCATGCCTGTTGCCTCGTTTCCCTCCAAGGAAGGACAGAGGCTCTGTTGCATGCTAAAGTCGCGTATGGGCGTCTTGAAGGCGACCGGGTCGGTTTATACTACTTACACCTCGGTTCGTTAGCTGCAGCACCCATCCTTATCAAACCTTAATGGGAACGGGCGCACACAAACCAAAACTGGAAGCCAGTGACTACTTTATAGTAGTCGCTACTGCTCCAATGTCGACCTCGTGTTAGGGTAGAGTACCCGCCAAATTTAAGCATATTAATAAGCGGAGGAAAAGAAACCAACAGGGATTCCCTTAGTAAGGGCGACTGAACTGGGAAAAGCCCAGCGCATAACCTGGCGTCGTGACCCGGCGCCAGGGGTGTTGCGTTTCGGAGGGTCCGGCACGCAGTCTCTCACCGCCTAAGTTATGCTTGAAAGCGGCCACTACCCATGGAGGGTGACAGGCCCGTGTGGCGGCGCCCGCGAGGGTACACGAGAGATTGTCGGAAAGGGCCTCTCCGTAGAGTCGGGTTGCTTGAAAATGCAGCCCTAAGCAGGTGGTAAACTCCATCTAAGGCTAAATATGACCACGAGACCGATAGCGAACAAGTACCGTGAGGGAAAGTTGAAAAGAACTTTGAAGAGAGAGTTCAAGAGTACGTGAAACCGTTAAGAGCCAAACGGGTGGGACCTCGAAGGTCGAACCGAGGGGATTCAGCTCGTCGGCCAAAGCCGGCTGGACGTTGGGATTCGCTTATGCGACCCAGGAACTCTTGGGCGTGCCCACGTTCAAGCCGGCGCCGGCGGGCGTATTTCCCCTCGTGATGTAGGTCGCCGCGACCCGTTGCTGGGGACGT
>JAXIVD010000811.1:2500-67500 GCA_036785275.1 Cancer borealis
GGAGAAACCATGATATCTATTTCGAATAAATCTGAAAAAATTAAGATGTTTGAGATCATTTCAGTGCTTATAATTTAAAATATGTATATAATATATGTCGTTTTTAATATAAAAGAAAACTAAAAACAAGCATTAAGATTGAAATATATTAGGAAAATTGTGGCAACCCCAACCAAGACATTTCTCCTTAAAATCGTGTTCGTGAAAACAAACGAAGTTTGGCGACACATGTAAACGCTTATAGTGTGGCCCGAGCGGTTTAGCCAAATACGTGTACTTTATACAGTTTTATTTACAGTATAAGATGATCAGTACACTGGTACATTGAATAAATCTCACTGCTTGTATTTGTATTCTACTCAAGCAGGGTTATGCACATATATTAAAGTATATCACAAGAGTCACTGTGGCACTATATCTCCACACTTGGGTATAAGGTGAGATTTGTGCAATATATATAACTTCAGCGACAGTTTGTAGGGCACTCTTAATAACACAGAAATGTCAGTAATAACGTTCAAGTCCGGACCTCGGATGTACGGTGAGAGTAGAGCACTCCGAGGTCCGTGACTTGTAGGTGTAGCTGCGCGGGTAGGTCTGCGAGCCGGGCAAGCTGGGTGCAGTGCAAGCAGCCAGCAGCGACGCCTGTCAAATGCTAACATCGGCCTCCTTTCTTGCTGAGTCTGCAGCATCTCTCTGACCGGATGGCGGCCAGACACCACGAGACTGCTTCCCGAACGTTCGGCCTCCTCACGACACATGACATTCGAGAACCTACTACATATATACCTCAACAATTATAATAACATTAATTGCATAATACATGAGATATATAGGAATAAAAATATAAGTAATACTACCTGCCTAACATGGGGTACAAGTTAACTTGTCTTTTATCGCGTAAATATTAGTCGTACAGAAAAAATGCACCTATGCTAATTGATGTAATTTTAAAAGTTCTATCAAATCATGTAATTTAATCTAAATTTACGCCAAAAACTTTTTTTTTAATGTTTTCATTATTTATAAACTGTTTACATGTTCTGATGGTCCAAAAACTATATATATTTATTTTCTTATTTTAATTATTCGCAGATTTTTTGACTTAAACTCCATAGTTTTCGTTTTTACAAAACGAAATGTTAAATACTAGTTTGACAAAAATTATGTTAAATAGTTATTTTCTTACCTTCAAAAGGCCTTTCAGCTGGTCTAGTCTGATTTTGAATAACGCAAATAGTTAAGAAATTTTTTTTTTCGATGGTCATTTATCATTGAGTTTCATTTTCAATAGAATGAAAAGAAAGCTTGTTTCATTTAACTTCCCTAATTACTCCTAATCATTTTAAATCAATTTCATAGCTTTCGAGTTATAAGGAAAAAACCTTAACGATTAGTTTGACAGAAAAAATGCACCTATAATCATTTAAATAATTGTAAAAGGCGTATCAGCTAGTGTAGTTATTTTTTTTATTTTACTCACAGGTTATGAAAAAAAAAATTTCCTTCATTATATAAAGAGTAATTTCATTTTTAAATGTTGCAACAGAAAGTTGGATTCCTATTCACTCTCTGTCTATTCGTAGTCATTGTATGTACGTATACCTTATGGTTCTCGAGCTATAATGAGAAAATGAGTTTTGTGTTAAAAAATTAACTATGGAAAAAAATATACTTGATTTGTACGATACGTACACTATTTTGAGACGAGTTCTATAATTTAATTTGACCTCTTAATATTATCAGATTGTCTTCATTTACCGATATGTTGTAGGAAATATTATAGTGTACATTCCACATCATTGGCCTGCCATATACACCATATATTTTCTGAATTATTCATATATATGTGTTTTATGTGTTGAGTTACCCCTCTATGCTAGAGGCCAAAGCACTTGGAAATACAGTTTTCTTTGTTATCTTGAAGGGGTAACTTAACTATTTTACTATATAATTTCTATGAATAGGCTTCATTCTCGTAAGTATTATTATTATTATCATTACTATAATTATTAACAATCGGCAATTTTTGCATTTTGTTAGAAAATTGCAAAAATATGGAAAAACTAGAAAAAAAAAATTAACGGCTCTCAAAAAAATCCCAAACGGCTCGCGAGAAAGATCCGGCTCTTCTCGTTCATCTGGAAGAGCCGGCTCTATGAACCGACTCGTTCACAAAGCGCCCATCACTAGTAAACAAGCGTGTCGCCATCATGCCTGTTGGATCGGACGGATTTCGTCTTCAGAATGTCAACGAAAGTAAAACAAACAAATTGGAATGGGTTAGTAAAGATGTGTGCAGGTTGATATTTAGTATATGTTTACGTCTTCACAATAATGCACCTGGATCTAAATAACACTTCGTAGAAATTTTGATGCATTTCGAATGATTTCGATATCCATTTCCGTCGCTGATCCATGTGTGCTGAAATATCTTCATCACCCCCATCAAGCCTGGGAACATATGAGAATGCGGCTTCTTGGGTGGGAAACACGAAATACAGTGATTTACGCTAAAAAATAAGGTGCCAAAATCACTAACTTAACCTAGCATTTCCCTATTCATGAACGTGCAATCACTGATGTTACAAAAAACGAAGTGCTTAGAATACGGCATTAGTACTACGTTGTCATCCGCTACTTCTACGGCGTGTGCTTTATTATTTACCTGGCAAAGCATCCTTCAAGTTATGTTAGGTTGATTATGTTATGTTAAGTTTGGGACACTGGTTAAATACTTACGTCCCGACCGCCAGTCAGCTGCTAGGGACTGCCAGATACTGCCAACCTTGCAATGTTACCAACCACATCGCGTCGGAACGAGAGCATTTAGGTTAAGTTATGGTTAGGTTAAGGTTGTTAGGTTACGGTTAGGTTCGGTTCAGTTAGGTCCGGTAAATAAGATTTTTACATTTTATTACCCAAAAGTTAGGGCTCGCAACTTAGATTTTTTCTGGATTCGGGAAATAAAATGTAAAAATCTTATATAACCGAACCTAACTTAACCTAACCGTAATCTAACCGAACAACCTTAACCTGGTTGGTAGCACTGCAAGGTTGGCAATGTCTGGCAATCCCTAGCACAGTGGTTCTTAACCTTTTTCAATATATGCACCCTTTTCAAATCAGCAGTCAGTTCTCGAACCCCCTGATTGCTGAAATACAAAAAAATGCTAAAATACAAAGTTGATGTGATGTGTATTAACACAACCATTTTTTTTATATTATTTAATCTTCATTCATAAAGCTTAAATTTTTTTTTTTTTTTTGCAGAAAAAAATAGCATGCGTTTATAAAAATATATATTGCTTTAATTATTCATAGACATCCTCGCATCCCTGAGGAACTGGCCTCGCACTCCCTAGGGATGCGAGCAACCCTTGTTAAGAACCACTGCCCTAGCAGCTAGCTGGCGGTCGGGACGTAAGTATTTAACCAGTGCCAAGTTTGGTTGGGTACGATTTGGTTCGGTTATATAAGCTGGTAAAGATTCGGAAGACGATCCAGTCTGTTTTTTAGACAAAGCATTTTTTTCTGATGAATTATGATGTGTTTTGAATTAATGATGTTTGTTTGTTAGGTAAAACTATACAATCACTACTCCACCCCATTAATTTTTCTCTCTTTCCCTATATACTATACATAGTGTACTCAACACATCTGTGAAGGTTTCAGGCGGAGAAACCATTATTTACCTCGCAAAACTTCTTTGAAGCTATGTTAGGTTAGGTTATGTTAGATTGATTAGGTTAGATTGAGTTATGGTTAGGTTAAGGCTGCTATCTTAGATTACGGTTATGTTATGGTTAGGTTAGGTTCGGTTCAGTTAGGTTCGGTTATATGAGATTTTGAAATTTTATTACCCAAAAGTTAGAGTTCTCAACCTTAGATTTTTTCTGGATTTGGGTAATGAAAAGTAAAAATCTTATATAACTGAACCTAACTAAACCGTACCTAATCTAACTTAACCCAACCATAACATAACCGTAACCTAACCTAACAACCTTAACCTAAATCAATAAGAGAAAAATTGATATTATTTTACATCTTCACCATAACGGTCTAGAGCAGGGATTCTTAACCTTTTGATGATTCCAGACCCCCAATGGATTGCCCAATATGGTCCCATACCTCCTTCACTTGAGTCAACTTGACTGTCAAAATAATGATCATCACCAGTCCTATTAGTTGACAGTATAACTTCCATAGATGTCAATAGCTTGAATTTACTTTAGATATGGATAGCTAGGAATAGAACATAAAAGAAAATCAAAAGCATTTATAATTTTTATCATTTATTTACAAAAAGCAAAATAAAAAATGAGTAATGACAAATATACAAACAGCTACCAGTATAGTTTAGAGTAGCACTTAAGTCTGGCTTAAAATATGGAATGATAGTGCTAGTTAATAATCTAACATTCTACCCAAGTATAAATTATCAAATTTAAATTAATTATATATAAATATCCAGAGATCAAGTCCCATACCCCCAGCATTAGGTTCCCATACCCTCAAGGGATATGGATACCCCGGTTAAGAACCCCTGGTCTAGAGAATTCAGGGTTATATTTTTGCATTACCTGATGCATTTTGAGAAGAATTTTTTAATTACATTTCTGTCGCAAATTGTTAGTTAGTGAAATATTCAATGTTTTCTGTGAGACCTTCTCTTTGAAAAATAAAGTTTAGTTTGCTTTAAACAAGATTCTGCTATTTGCCAATGTAGGTTAAGGTTTGGTTAGGTTAGGTTAGGTTATATTAATATAGAAGCTATCAAATGTTCTCTATGACCAAAAGTAGGGAGTTGCACGAGGGGCAATCCTGATACATAGACGTAAACAAGCGCCATTATGGTGAAGATGTAAAAATTTACCTAAAAATTGCTTTAAGTAAGCCTAAGCAAACCTAATTAAACCTAACCTAATCCAAGCAAACCTAATTAAACCTAACCTAACCTAACCAAATCGAACCAAACCTAAGCTGTTACAAGCAGATTAGAGCTTCAAATATTGAGCCAAACTTACCTTATGCAGAATTTGGATGTGGGTAGAGTTCACCAGCACTCTTAAGGAAGTGATGAACCCTGTTAGTCTTAGGATACACTCTGCTAAATAGATATCTTGCCAAGTACTTAGAGTACATTGGCACCTTATTGCCAGAGCGCAATACCCATGCCTTAGCGCCACGCCAACAGCGTTAAATGTTTTGTGTGTGGACACCGGTTTCGCTCACAAAACACTTGCTGTGGTTAACTGTTGCATGTTCATACCCTTACTCTCCCAATTTCAAATATGCACGCCAATCGTCAGAGTATATAGTGGTTCCTGGTAGAACGTGGCGTCAAATGATAGGTGTGATGGTCTAAGAGTTTCTTTTATCTACCGGGAAAAGTAACAGTTTCTTTGTCCCTCTCTCATATGTTCCAAACACCCACTTTCCTTCCACTTCCCGTCTTCTTCTGTATTTTGATTTACCAAATTTAGATTTGTCTATTTTAGTTGCTTTGCCAGGACCACCAACACTACACTGTTTTCCCAGCCAAAATGCACACACCTCGTAGCAGAAAGATGCCCAGTTCACACATGTTTCACTTGAGAAACCCATTGATTCTTTTGCATTGCGCTGGGTTCTTGCTTTTCTTAAGAATAAGACAATAAATGTTAGTAGTTTATTTGCAGAAATGTGTGCTTTATCCAGGAATGTGCCTTTTTTCACTAACTTTTCGGGAGGCGGTGGTACAGTGGTCAGCGTTTGGGCATGTAAACCTAGGTTCCCGGATTTGTTCACCTGATATCCGCTGGCCACTTTTCATTCTTTGGTATTACTGCCGAGTGGCCAAAGACTACCCAAATTGCTACCATATTGTCCTCAGACGGGACTAACAATGTTTATATGCATTTGAGGCTTTAGCAGCAATAGCCTCTCAAGTTCTCAACACATTCATGAGAAAACGTTAACATTCGAGGTGTCAATATAAAAAATCTAAAATCCTACGACAAATAACAGGCAAGATATAAGTTCTTCTTTGCCTCTATAAAGCCTACTGGCGCCAACGGTTTGTGATATTTATATATTTATAAAAAAAAAGACTGTGAACTTGCATTGAATCCACTGATCCCTTGCATCTGCACCAACTTTAGAACAATAAAAACTATGCTTCGAGGATTTGAAACTACAGGCCTTACCACAGGAAACACACTTAACATTCCTCGGAAGCAAGCCGTAGCTTCTGAAGCACTCTAAAGATGTTTCTTCGTCCCTATGGTATTTTTTTTTATCAAATCATAATGAGTTTCGGTGCAATCCTCATAGGACATTTTTGAACTGAGAGTTCCTTTGCGGCATGCATGAAATATGAAATATATGATCTGTAATTGGCTCTAGAAGTCATGTGATTAATATTAATGGATTTGATTGGTGTTCGTGTTTCCACTTCTCCCAACTAGGTGGCAGGCTAATCAAGCAGGAGCGCCATAGTGTTGGACGTGTTATTGTCGTCTGAATTTTCAATATCTTCAATATTTTTGCAAAATATTAAGTATTCAAATATATGGTTAAACTGGAGAATAGGTCCGTGTCACGTACAAACACGAAACTCACATATCATGTAGAAGACTCTTTAGTGGTGCGGTAAACGTAAAAAAAATGAGGTGCTCACTTCTAGTGTGGCCGTAATGGCACTAGAAAATGTGGCGAAATTCAACAATTTCTAAGTCCAGCGAGCTCTACACCAGTCAAAACTAAACATTGAAATGATTATCTTTTGTTTATGACTGGGATTTGTGGGTAATGGCATAAAAGGATTTCATGATATCTATAGAACTGAACCGTCCAATCGCGCTGTCACTTGTCACTGCCATTCTTGCCGCTACCAATTAAATCTTTCCATGCTAGGTTCAGTTACACTTTTCATTTGTAATAGGGACAAGTCAGGTGTTCCTATACAGGCTCATGTCAGTTGTTGATATAGCTATAAACGCAGTAAGACGTGACGAATATCTTCCCGTTTCTTGTGAAGGATGTTATTTGTCCTATGGTGATTTTTGTGGAACATATTTCAAGGATTGTGAAGGGTTACTCAAACTGTTAATGAGACATGGTTTAGTGCCTGAAAAGAAACTTTGTGAAAAGTGCGGGAAGGAGTGCCGTGTAGATATACACTAAGCTCTACCCACCTCCATCGCCTTAACAATAACCACACCACACCGGTAAGTCATAACGATATAATTTTGGAGGTCCTTTGTTAGGTTAGGTTAATGTCCTAGCGCGGGTTCCAGGGGTGGGGGAGCGCAGGTTGGGTTAATGTCCTAGAGAGGGGGTTCCAGGGGGGGCACAGCCCCCCCGGCTAGATTAGGTTAGGTTAAGTTATGGTTATGGTTATGGTTATGGTTACGGTTAGGTTCAGGTTAGATTAGGTTAGTTTAGGGAATTTCGAAATTTTCTTTGCTTTTTGAAAGCCCATATTTCGCTTATTTTTCATCCCCACCCCAAAACCCCCAATTCCCCAGGATCCCCCAAGCTTGTTTGAAGGGATAGGGGGGTTGGTGGGGAATCGGGGTGGCCGATTTATTATCCAGAATTACCAAATATATTTCTGTAATTCAGCGGTGTAACTGTTTAAGGTGATATGAACAAGTATCTGAGATTGAATTTATAATGCATTATAAAGGTAAGGAGATATCGATTGGGTCGTCTTACGAATCTTTACCTATAAGCTTTTTACCCAAAAGTTAGGCACGTGCTGTATCTATAAGCATGAACAAACGCATCTTCCTGAGATAGAAACAAGGGAAGAAAAGTGTGTGGTGGTGGTAAAGATTCGTTTCTTGAACCATTCTATTTTGGAATGGAAGGTAAAAATTGCCAAGAAAAAAGTAATTATTTCAAAACCATCAAAATAATAATTTTAAAAATTTGTTACCATAACCTTCCAAGAGGTGCAGTTAATCAAGCCTAATCAAACCTAACTTAACTTAACCTAACCTAACCTAACCAAATCAAACTAAATCAAACATAATTATGGATCACACCTGAGGACGAGAAGAGGAATTCTGGAGTCTAGCATGGATAAACGAGAACCACCTAGTGGGACGGACAGCCGGGCCTAACCCAAATTGATGCTATACTGTGTGTTCATGTAATAAATGTAAATAGACTCAGTGTTATGTTTAATAATGTGGATGTTCTCTCCCAGGATAGACTCAGAGAACTTAAAGCTAGACTTCTGGTGAACAAAAATAAACCCTCTATTATTGCCTTACAAGGAATTAGGCCAAGAAACTACAGGTTTGGGAGAACATTAGTTGAGTACAGTATTGATGGATATGAAATGATAGAAAAAGATGTTATTAATGTAGAAGGAAGAGGATTGCTTATATACATTAGAAATAATATATCTTAGAATGAGATAATTTGGGAACAACAATATTGTGAATACTTGTGCATCAGAGTGAAAAGTTTGAATGAAATCCTAGTAATTGCTTCAGTATATAGAAGTCCTAGTGGGAATATGACAGAGAATGACAAATTATTGAAAGTGATGCAGGAAATAAACAATAAACAGGCAAAACATAAAATAATATTGGAGGACTTTAACCTGCCAAATATCAACTGAGAAAATTGTACTACAACAGCAGGAAGTAACAGTCTGGAATACAAATTCATTGAAACATTAAGGGACTGCTTTCTGACACAGCTAAAATCATAATCTAAGAAAATTGTTATCAGACTCATTTATAGACCACCAACACAATATTAATAGCGACAGAAAATTATATGATTAGATAATCAAAGTAAGTAATTCATTTGAAAGTGTGATTTTTGGAGACTTTAATCTTCCTGTCAATTCAGGGAGAAAATCTCTTAGATCTCATATGGGTCACAAATTATATAAAAATCTGTTAGAGAGTGGCTTAAATCAACATGTAAACAAACCCATCAGAGGTGACAATATACAAGACATATTTTCAACAAAAGACGATCTATTAAGTAATGTTAATACGGGCTCAGAATTCATCACCAGCGACCATAAAATTGTCTCTTCTAATACAGACCTCAAAACTTACAAAGAAAACGTAAACGAAGAATTTATTTTCATATATCGCAAAGATAATTTGGAAAAATTGAGAAAAATTTTGGCAGATACCAATTGGGGCATAGTAGTGAACAAAACTAATGTAATTATATCATGGACAAAATTCTGTAACATCTTAAATGGAGCTGTTAAGTCATGCATTCCAGTTTATAAGAGATGTCCACGTAAAAATAAACCAAAGTGATGGAATTGACAAATTGAGACAGAAGTATTACACAAAAGATTTTACTAAGTTTATTCTTACATGGGAAAAAACAAAAAACAAAAAAAACAACAACAATATAATCATATGAATTTTATAGTAAATTTGAGCTATTTTTCTCTTATATTTTAACTATCAAAAGGATGACTGTAATATCTTTAGAAATTAAACTTCATTAGCAATGTATACAGCACATGATTTTACCTAAGTTATTCCATGAATTCGGAGTGTCACCCACAAGAGTAAAGTCTCTTGATACTTTACTCCTCTGATGTTTATAGAGCCAATAACTAGTACATTATCATAGAAAATATGATAGACTGAAGCAAGAAATATGTGAAAGGGTTGTCAAAGATTTTGATACTTTATTCCTCTGATGTTTGTAGACCCATTAACTAGTATATTATCGTAGAAAATATGATAGACTGAAGCAAGAAATATTTGAAAGAGTTGTCAAAGATTTTGTCCTGGGCACCCCTACACTAGAAACACATTACTTCTTCATTTGACTTCTTCATAAGCTGCAAGAAGACCCTCTTTGTCACCAATAATGCTGTTTCATACACAAATATCTAATTTGACTTTTACTTCCTCTAAATGATCAAGTTTAAATATCTTTCTGTCAGCTTAAGGTGCTGTGAGACCCAGTGGCAGAAGCACTTGGGCATGGCATCTAAGAGTGCCAGCCCGAAGGCCTCACTATATGACTCAATCGGTATTAGTAACGGGCGATGTGTACAAAGGGTTAGAGCATAATCAATGCAAGCTCATGGCTTTGCTTACTGGGAATTCCTTGTTCTTGGACACAATTGCAAACCCCAATTCTTATGAAAGTATTTCAATGGGCTACACGCTCCTTTTGTAGGGGCAGGACATGTTGATCCCTTTAGTGTAGCGTGGGTCTGGGCCAGAACATGTAAGGACATCGTAGACTTGTTATTGCTCAATCTCATGCGGCTAGATTGCCGCTCATCCCTGTAAGAAGAAACTGCAATCTGAATACCAATTGCTGGAGATCTGTCAACTAGTTAGTAAGCCAGAGTCTTGTTCATCATCAAAATTAACTAGATAAATCGCTCCACCAACTAAGAACAGTCATATACTACTACCAACTGAATCGAGAAAGACTTCTCAATCTGTCAATCCTTATGGTGTCTGGGTCTTCATAAGGGTGTGCCCGATGGAGTTTGCTTCCTCGCCATCCTCATGCTGCTTGATAATATTAAGCTTCATTTCAGGACAAGCTTTTTCTCACATGCTTTGGATTCTCCTTGGATAAAATAGAGGTTGCTGGATATTAAAAAGCCATCACTGTACTGTATCTGGGGAGGCGGTGGTACAGTGGTCTAGTGCTCGGGTATGCGAGCCTAGGGTCCCGGGTTCAAATCCCCGTTATACGCTGACCACTTTTCATTCTTTGATATCACCGCTGAGTGGCCAATGACTACCTAAATAATAGATTTTGTAATCACAACATTGGCTGCTATTGTGTGACCAGTCTGGGTTCCCTTACCACTTGCTACATATAATGAAGAACACATCCATTTGCTTATCTGACACCGTAAATAGTTGGTAACCACACCTATACAGTGATAGCTTTATTCTTTTCTATATTTTATGGTAAAAAGGTAAGGTTGCATGAGTTTCAGTTCCGGTATCCATCGATGAAGATGCTCTGCAGAACGTCAGCCAGGCAAGCCCAACCCCCCACTGTGGTGCCCGACCACAGCAGTTCCTCCCCAGTAAACAGCTTAAGCATCACAAGCCCGGGCGGGGACTCGATCTGCCGACCAAGTGAATGCAAGGCCAGCGAGCGCGCTACAACTGGTACTAGCCAGGAGGCATATGATTATTTTGTTTAATAACTTTCATGACTTGCAGGTGACAGGCCCCAGTCAGGATGATTGCAACCGCACTTTTGTGATAAGTGATGAGGACCATACATTGGGGAATGCCCTCAAGCACATCATCATGCAGAAGTGAGTGAAAGTGCCAATGTATTGGTAACATTTGTTGTTTTTTGGAGGGTCTCATAACTGAGGACTTACGTCATCACTAACTCTTTTAAGTGTGTATATATATATATTTTTTTACAATGAAATGGATTTCACTGAAATTTGATGGCATCTCATCCATATGACTGAGATTTAATTTACATTCACGTATCGTGATTTTTTATTTGTTGTTTCTTTAAGGAAATGTTGACAAAGGTGATTGAGTTTATACAGTAAACCCTATATAAATCGTACTAATTGGGATAAGATCTCATCCAAGTTAGCTCAAAATCTGGAGTATCAGAAGTTTATAAATTTTTGTGCATGCCCTTGACACCTAATCCTGGGAACTCACTAAATCATACTGTCGGAATTATTCATCCTTTCAACAATTTGAATTCGGAAATTAAGGTTTATGAGCACATTGGGGAAAATTGCACTTAAGATGTTTAAATTAATATTTTTTTTATGAATAAGGTTATTTATGATGGTATAGTATAGGAAGAGGAAGGTTTCTTTTAATTTGAAATACAGGCATGTATTCAGTCTGACTAATTCAAAGTCGCCATGATAGCTATTCGTTCTCTCAAAACACCATGAGACATCATTGGATCAACATCTCTGCCCCTCTCTCCCTTTACCATCAAATTTACTCTACGGACTTTCCTACAAGAACCTTTGTGGTTCTTAGCCTTAAATGAACCTGTACATAGAACACATGAGCATTTTAGGCTAAGGGAAAAGATAGCCATCCATAGATCCAGCTTAGTTTAAAGTGGAAACTCCCAAAGCAGTATGAAGCCGACTAGCCCCTACACCGTCATCACTTTCAGTCCACCTGAATGATGGCTAAGTACTTTAAAATTTCTAGGAAGGAATTAGGAAATGTCTACTTTACAAATTCCCAATAGATATTGGATCTTATTATCTGAGGCCTAGTTTCTTTTCTGTGTGCCTATCTTTTATAATAATGGGTTGTAATTACCACCAGCTGTTAACTGAGGCCTAGTTTCTTTTCTGTGTGCTTATCTTTTATAATAATAGGTTGTAATTACCACCAGCTGTTAACAAGTAAGTGTGTTTTGAATTATCATAAGACTGAGGTGCACATATCCGGATTATAATTCTAATTTTAATTCCAATTTATTCCATTGTGGTATTAGTTTCCACACTATTACATAAAAAAATTCTGAAAGAGAAAATAGCACACAAAATATCATTATTGCACATTAATTAAGCAATAAATATTCATAATACCCACTATAAATGGTAATGTTTATAGCTAGCTGAGCAAAACTCCTTTTGAATCCTTGATCACTCCACCCTCCCATGTGCAGAGATTGATGACTTTGTGTGCTGTGGAAGAAGTCCACACATCCCTCCTTTGTCCCGTACCCTCTTTTGTATCATTCAATTTTTTTCAAAGTTATTTTAAACTTACACTTTTATTTTTCAACCACTAAAGTACTGTACACAGTAATAATAATTTAATATTGACCACTATACAATATAGTAATGAAGTACTGTACGATTCTTTAAGAATATAAGTTATCACTAACTGTACACTTCCAAGTACTGTAGCACTAACTGTACAAGTGTGCTTCTGTACTACAGTACTGTATGTACTGTACTAAGCACTTAATTCAAAGTGATGAATCATCACTGAATATATCTTCGGGTAAGTACTCATAACCATGATTCTGTACACCAAAAATTGACAATTTAAAACTGGGAGGTAATTTTATACAGAACATTTCAAATGCTGTGGAGGTTTTTGATCCCTCTCAAAATTTATTGTTACTGTAACAGAGGAAATAGTGGGGATGAAAGTGGTTAAAGTGGGGAAGAAGAAAGGAAATGCATGGTGGACAGAAGAGGTTGAGAAAGTGGTAAAGAAAAAGAGAGATACATACAAGAAAACACAAGATAGGAATGTACCAGAGTAAATGAATATTACAAGTGTAGTGGTTCGGTGTTACCAAACAGTTCAGATTGTCTAATGCCTTGACCAGATGTGTCTATGGTGGTGGGTAGTGAATAAATGGGACTTGTTGCCAGGTGGTTGCTTTGTCAATATTGTCTCTCCCTCCATCCTTGCTGCATGCCCAAGACATTATATTAGCACAGTGAGTAGGATTACCATCTTGCCATGGAACCAGCCGGTATAGCTCCACCACCAGCCTTCCTACAATGTCCTGGAAAACCTACCTGTGCTTGGGTGGACTGGCAACAGCAGTTTGAGGTGGGATAGACTTTCCAGCAGCACGTAAGAGACCTTTGCTGCTTCACAGCATCGGAGTAGAGGCACAGAGGATCTACCACACTCAACCACCTGCTGTTAAAGTTGGCGTAGAGAACGAATATGTGACTGCCTTACGTCAACTGAAGTGCTTCTACTCTCCTCAAGTAAACGTCATTGTGGAGCAGTTTAACTTTCGCCAGGGGGTGCAACATGACAGTGAGTCTACGTGGGATTACGTTGCAGAGTTACAGTGGTTGGCAAATAATATCAGTTTGAAGCACTCACTGAAGAGATGATTTGTGATCAGGTGGTTGAGAAGATTATCTACCCAAAGCTGAGTGAGTGATTTCTGCAGAATAACATCCTCAATTTGGAGAATATCCTTAAGCAAGCAGAGGCTTATTAATGCTCCATCTGGGAATCAAGAGAGATGGGGGAACCGGCTCACCTCAATTTGAACTCTACCAACATGGATGTGCCGTCGTGGGAGGTGCAGAAAATCACTACTTCATTAGGATAAGGTATTGGAAAGTGTTCTAATTGTGGTTAAAGAGGACACTCGGACCGTAGTGCGCAGTGCTGGGCTTGTCAATCAGTGTTGGAGTTGTGGTAAATTAGGCAATTAGGCGGTGCTGTGCCATTCCCCGGGATTCAAGTCAGCATGTAAGTGTGAAGAGGGAGAAGGCATTCCCAGCTGCAGCAGCAGGCAGCGCCAGGAATGGATAACATACACTGCTGAAGTGACTGTCGAGGGACAACAGCGGACCTTAACACTGCAAGTGGATACAGGTGCCTCAATTCAACTTTTCTCTCTGCTTTTACCAAGAAACACTTTAAAGGGGCAAAAATGAGGAAGACTATGACAAAGCTGTATAGGGTTGGTAATACATCACTTGATGTTGTTGGGGCCCTCCCTGCTACGGTGACCATCAACAATCGGCAGATAACCACTAAATTTTACATTGTTAAGGTAGCCTCTACCGAAGCTATAATGGAGCTTGATATTCTGTCACAGCTGGGACGATCTGCCCAGCGACAGGCAGTGTTTTCACCATGGAACAAGAACAACTTGCAATGGCGCTGCCAGTCATCCGAGGGTACCAGCACAAGATTGTATTGAAAGATGACGTCACCCCGATCCGCCACAACCTTCGACAACTGCCACTATCTGTTAGAGAGAAGGTATCTGAGAAACTGCATTCCCTGCTCGAACAGGGAGTCACTGAACAAGTCGATACCTCAGAGTGGATCAACACAGTGGTGGTCTCCTGTAAGAAGAATGGCAAAATAAGGCTGTGAGAGTACCTCCACGGACCTAACAGCCAGTTGGCGTTGGAGGTGCACCCGCTCCCTACGATAGCAGAGCTACATAACAAGCTACATGGAGTGGTAGCCAGATCGACTTACTATCTGCTTACCATCAACTAGCCCTGGAGCCAGCTTCATGACCAATAACTGCCCTTATTACTCATGATGATCTTTTCCAGTTTAAAAGGATACTGTTTGGTTTGGCTTCTGTGGGGATGTCCTTCCAGACGCTCCTGGATAAGCTGCTGGGTGACATTCTTGGCTGCCAACACTATCTAGATGACATAGTGTGCACGGAAGGACACAGCGTAAGCACGATGAGCGCCTGGGGTTAGTAATGGAGAGGTTACAGTGTAACAGTATATTAAGAACATTTTTTTTTTTCTAAGGCAGAGATTGTTTCTGCAGGTATAAAGTGTCTAGGGAGGGAATATCACCCCTTCAGTCCCATTTGCGTGCCATTACTAACGCAGCTTTCCCCAGCAATATCAAGGAACTATTAAGCTTCCTAGAGTTGTGTGGATGTTTTTTTCAGTTCATTCCAGGCTATGTAGAGACAGTCAGCATGATGGGGCAGCTACTGAAGAAGAATGTGCTCTTTGACTGGACCTCCTATAGGGACCAGGAATTCCAGGCTTCAAAACACAAGATATCCATGTGCTCTACTTTAAAGTCTTATGATCCTCAGCTTCCTACATTTGTGACCACCGACGCAAGTGACAAGGAGATCGGTGTAGTTCTATCACAGTAGAACTGCTGGCATCGGTTAGTGCTTTAGAAATTATACTTGTGGGGCAGATTTTTCAAGTTGAGAACGGACCATTCTGCACTAAGATCCTTTCTGAGAGTTATTCTAGCCTCGCCAGCGCCAGGATCGCGTGGTGGCAAACACAGCTAATACTATACTCTTATGTGATTGAGTTTATTCCAGGGAACCAGCTGGCTGGTGCTGATGCTCTGTCATGCCTCCCTGTGACGAAGGTGTCAAGGACGTCTGCGAGAAAGATGTAATTATAGCATTTCTGGAGGACCAGTCCTCTACCGCAGTGCAAGAAATCAAAGAGGCAACAGCATGTGACGAGGAACTAACAACACTCAAACAGCACCTGCTATGTGTGTTTCCAGAGTTAGTTAAGCAGTGCCCCTCATTCATCCGGCCCTATTTTCAGTTTTGTTGTGACCTGAGTGAGATTGACGGTGTCATTCTACGTGGCCAATTGATGGAGCTCCTACATCATCATGATACGCCATCACTATGGTTGACTACAGGTCAAAGTGGGCTGAGTTAGGTCTGGTAAACAGTGTATCCAAAACTGACATATCTTTCCTCAGCACAGTGTGGTTGAGGAAAGATTATCCAGACGAGATAGTATCAGACATTGGCCCACAGTTACCAGCACAACATTCGGGGTTTACCTGCTATGCCGGGGCATCAAGAATACACGCTCATGCGCTTATTGGCTGAGGAGGAATATAACGCTAGAATGCTTTAACCGGACCTTTAAATCATGGATTTCGGGCTTGCAGCCTGAGACTAAATTCCAGGACTGTGTGAGACAATGCTTGGTCCACTACTGCGCCACATCCCACTGCACCACTAGGGTGTCACCTGCCGTGATGCTACATGGGCGACTGATGCGGCTTGAGTTGCCGGTCTTTTCAATCCCAAGCTCTGTGGAGGGGAGACTAACTCAACGGGTGAAATGGCGATAAGAACAGAATCGAAGGCATTACGATAAGCATCACAGTGTGAAGATGCCCACCTTTAGAACAAGAGACCACATTCACGTGAGGCACCAGGATCACATCCCCAAGATGATACCCCACTACTCTGCCCCAGTGCAGGTCGAGGCAGGTGGGACAGTCATCGTGCCACCTTGCTGACAGATCAATCCGGAACGCTGCTCACCTCTCTCCAGCGACGTGTCTAGGAATACTACTTTGGGGGGCCTATGGATGCTTCAGCAGGACCAGCTTCACTGAACACCCAAGCAGAAGATCTGGAGTCATTTGAGGCTTCGTCACACCAAATTCCTGAACTCCAACCTCAAGAATCACCCAGGAAGGATCGACAGCTGCCCTCTAGTGGCAGCAGGAGATGGCAGCCTGACAGGCTGATGAGATCTGAAGTTGTAATGTATGTGCAAATTTTAGAGTTACTTGTCTGCTTTGTTATATAAGGAGGGGGAGATGTAGTGTAGTGGTTCGGTGGTGGTACCGAACAGTTCGGGTCGTCGAATGTTTCGACCGGAGGTGTTTACGGTGGTGGATAGTAAATTAACAGGACTTATCTCCAAGTGGTTGCCCTGTCAACATTGTCTCTCCTTCCATCCTTGCTGCATGCCCAAAACATTATAACAAGAAAAAGAGAATGTATGGAAAGTAAAATGAGAGTGAAACAAATGATAGAAGAGAGTAAAAGGAGAGCAGATGAAGAATTCAGAAGACAGTTGAGTGAGAAGTATAAGGAGGATAAAAGACTATACTGGAAGGAAGTGAAGAATGAAGAGGAAAGAGGAAAGGAAGCAAATGTGAGTAGCCAAAGGAATGAAGTGAAAGATGTGAAGGGAAGGATGCTGAGAGAGAAAGAGGCTATGAAAGAAAATTGTAGTGGAATGGATGAAAAGAAAATACACTTTAAGGTGCTTTTCTCATCTTGAGAGAATGAAGAGTAAATAGTTTTTGAATAACGTTTGTGAGTGAAATTGAGGGTCCTAGTAGGAGAGGAAGTCCAGTTATAAGATGTAAGTTTTAAGATAGAGTAAAACCCTGTTGATAGACAGAGAGGGTTTGAACAAGGAAGGAGGGAGTGTGTGAATAGGGAGAGTTGGAGGCTTTTGCCTTGGCCATCATCTTAGGCTATGTTTCCGGAAGGAATGAGGCTTTAGAGGCTTTAGATCAGTGGTTCCCAAAGTGGGCGGTGGAAAGATATGGGGGGGCAGTGAGGCAAAAGGGGGCGGCAGGGTGGCATTAGGAGCAGCTAATAAATAACTTGTTTTTACAAAATCTAAATGACATAATATATGTCATAAACATTAACTAAGTTATTAAGATAAAGGAACATGTATATAGTTTATAGAGAATAAAATTGACATAAGAATTATAAACTAATGCATAGTGCTGTGCCGGGGATGTATTGTCCAGGGGGCGCGAGAAGTTTCTTCATGGAGCTGGGAAATTCGAGGACTTTCGGGAAATCGCGAGAGGGGGTGTGAGGGCTCCGCCCTTCCCTGCTGCTTGATTGGCACAGTCTAGTGTAGTAGTGTTTAAGGCAGATAAATGTATTTGTATCACACAGAATTGTGACACTTATGTAAATGGATAGAAATGTATCTCGACTTTACTAGACACGCAGAACTTTTTAGGTGTATTACATTTGTATAAAAGCGTGATGAAGTGTGTGAGTCACGCAGTGGTCAGGATGCAGTCGAGAAGCAGTAGTAGTCAAGACAGTAGTCAAGACGGAGTAGTCGAAACGCACAGTCAGCATTCTAACCTGTTCACCTGTTGCAAGAAAGTAAACTTCACAAGTTTTGCCCCGTGTATCCTTCTCCACGGACTACCAGTCTCCTCACGGCGACAAAGCAGAAGACGAACCTGTGTGCAACACCACACACACATGCCGTCGTTACAATAGCTTTATTTTGTTACGCAGTTCGAAGTCAGAGTCAAAGGTCCGAACGTCTGCTTGACACTTGTACACAACACGTACAGTGACGCACGCCGCCAAGCCAGATCAGAGAGCAGAGTCAGCAGATGACTACAAGGGAAAAAGCTCAGCTCAGGTTTGTAAGCACTGCACGTTAATTTCAATCTTGTAATGTTCAGAATTTAAAAATAAAATAAAGATGTGACAGAGTGGCAGCCTATTGATGGAAGGATGGCAAAGGGTTTGGAAGTGTTACTGTGCTAAGGCTATGATTGTGAGACTCACTCTTCACTCCCTGAAGTATGTGGTGATGAGTGGTGGTGATGGCTAAGAGAGGTGGTGGTGGACTACTGGTGATGGTGAATGGTTGTGAAGAGGGAGGAAGTAGTGGTAATTAATTTCACCAACGTACTCATAATTACCGATACTGGCAAACAAAACACCTAGTAGCAGTACTTGATACCACCGATACTGCACTGAAAAATACTTGGTATCGTATCGAAGCCACATTCTTGGTAAAATATAACTTCATGTAAAATACAGTATTTTATCACGTTCTATTAATACTTAAAGGCGATAACAATCATAACATTGAAGCCTATCATAAGAAATAAAACTGATAAAGTATTAGTGAAAACTTATATCAGTGAATGAACTGCCACGGTGTCTGGCTTGCTCAAATAAAGTTTTATTTTTGTTCCAGAATAAAGTATGGCCACAACACAGCAAGCAAAAAAGAAGTGTAGGCAATATAGTGTGGAATATCTGAAATATGGATTTGTATCAGCACCACATAGCCAACAGCAACCTATGTGCCTGCTGTGTGAGAAAGTGTTTTCAAACGAAGCCATGAAACCTTCCAGGCTTTTGGAACATTTGACGAAAATGCACTCTGATAAAGCAGACAAAAACTTAGCATATTTTCAGTCACTTCGAGAAAACTTAAAAAAAACGTAAAACCATTGGAAATATGTTTGCTAGCACTTCACAACAATCCACTGACGGTTGCATCATACAACATATCTTTGCTGATTGCTAGATCTGGTAAGCCTCATACAATTGGAAAAGAGCTTATTCTGCCAGCAGTAAGAGAGGTTCTGCACACAGTTGTACACAAGTCACCTGACCAAATTATTAAGCCATTCCTCTCAGTGATAACTCTGTTCAAAGAAGAGTAGATGAAAAGGCTGAAAACATTGAAGAAACATTGTGCAACATGCTTAGGACAATAGAATTTAGCTTAGAGTTAGATGAGTCCACTCTGCCAGGCAATGAATCTTTGCTTCTTGCTTATGTTCGTTTCGTCAAAGATGAAAACTTGGTTCAAGAGCTGTTATTTGCAAGACAACTTGAAACAGACACAAAAGGGGAGTCAGTATTTCATGTCGTTGAGAATTTTTTCAAAGAGAAAGACATCCCACTTTCTAACATTCTTGCTTGTGCAACAGATGGAGCACCATCGATGATAGGTCGTCATTGTGGCTTCATCAGTTTCTTGAAAAAAGCTGTACCTGGTGTCCTTATGGTGCACTGTGTAATCCACAGGCAACATCTGGTAGCAAAAAACCTAAGTGGTCGACTGCATAAATCAATGAGCACTGTTATCACAGCAATAAATAAAATCAAGGCACATGCTCTCAATTCCAGACTGTTTCAACAGCTCTGCACTGATAATGATGAAGATTTTGAACGTTTGCTGTTGCACACACAAGTTAGATGGCTGTCGAAGGGAAACTGCCTGAGACGTTTCTATTCACTGCTTGATACAGTTGTTGAATTCTTCCAAGACTCCAACTCTGTTCTCTATGATGAACTGAGAAACATCAAGCATGACATTGCTTATTTCTCGGATGTATTCACAAAGTTCAATGAAGTTAATTTGCAGTTGCAAGGAAATGATGTTAACCTGATTAAAGTCAAATCAGCTATCTCCATCTTCCTGTCCAAGTTACAGTTATTCAAACGAAACCTAGCCCGTCATGAACTCTACCGGTTTCCAAGCCTCTCTGAATTGGAGAAGAACATACCAGATGATGACCTTCAAGTATATTGTGCACACCTAGATCAGTTGCAGAGAGACATGTCTGAGAGATTTCAGGATCTTTTATTGCTTACAATACCAGACTGGGTGATCAATTCATTTCTAGATGTCAACAGTGAGGAAACAGGTGTAGCAGAGGAAGAATTGATTTCAATCCAAAATGACATTGAGCTGAGGCCAAAGTTCAAAAAATCATATCAAGATTTTTGTTTGCAAAAAAAATTTTCTGACTTATTCAGTATTGTGGAGCAAGGTAAAGATGTACTTTATTGCCTTCCCAACATCATATTTAGTGGAACGGGGCTTCAGTGCAGTGGCCTTGCTTCTTTCCAAGCAAAGAAACAGACTGAAAATTACTGAACGTGGGGATCTACGACTTCTTCTTAGTGAGTTCCAGCCTGATGTTGAGAAGCTGATATCCCTGCACCAAGCACATCCATCCCATTAATAATTATATAATAGCTGTGAATACAATGAACTATGGTTACTGATGAGATGATGATGTTTGAAGCATACCACATATAAAAAAGGGTGTGTGTTCACCTGTGTTGTTTTCAATTTAAAGCATACCAAATAAAGAAAATGTGTGTTTGCCTTTGTTTTCAATAAAATAAAAGTTTGTGTTCGCCTGTGTGTGTGTGTGGGGGGGGGGGGGAGGAAGGGACGCTAGGAATCCACTTGTTAGCCAAGGGGGCGCTAGCCTGGAAAAGTTTGGGAACCACTGCTTTAGATGAATGTAAAATATATAGAGAAAAATAGGATGATTACACTTATTTTGAGCAAACTGAAACTTATGTTGTGGTCTTCTATTGTGGACACATTCAGGAAACATGGACAATTTGAATAAATGCTATAACAAAATAACTGAATAACAAGTTATTTTGTCTATTTCTGTATCTTAGTTAACTAAGGAATATCCCTTCCACAAGACCCAGCAACTTAAATTCTATGGCATAAGGATAGATACAGGAAAGTAAGTTATATGCTCACCCCTGGAAATTTTAATAATTCCTGAATTCTATTTTGCTTCCTTACCATGTCTTGTCCATCCTTTTCATAGCTGCTTCTTTAATTGGTAAACACACTGTACTTAAAGAGCATGGATGTACAATAACAATCCATATCAAGAAAGAAATGAAGGCTCATAACAATCCATAACAAGAAAGTAATGAAGACTCCTTCTTTCATTGCAGCCCTGCTGTGGAGTTCTGTGGCTACACAGTGCCCCATCCAATGGAGAGGAAGATCCATGTACGAGTACAGACTAGTGGCACACCAGCCTTGCAAGTTCTCCACCAGGCAGTCAAAGATCTTAAAAAGCTAAATGAAGATATTAGGAAAAAAATTGAGGTGGGTTAAGTGATTAATTGAATTTTTATGAGTTAGATTATGTATAAATTCAAGAAGAAATTCCTTTAAATTTGGAGTTGCTGTTACAACATGCTTCTGCTATGTCGTCTTGGCCAGAGAATACATTACATTGTCTTCCCAGCTGATCATTCTCCCTGAGAGGTTTATTGAAAATGTATAAAATACAAAAAAAAATTTCAGTAGCCCCGCCGATGCTAAGCCCTTTGACCCTAACTTACCTTTCTGTACCAGGAAAAATTGATCTTTGGAATTTTTGTTTATAAATCAAAAACTTGCCTACTTCTTTTAGGGTCATTACGAACCCCCCCCTCTCCTGGTTGTGAAATTCATTGTGTTAACCCATTGATTTTAATGGTTTATAGCAACTCGAAGTTGCATTGCCAGGATTTTACCATCACCAAGCTTGTTTAGACTTCCATTAGTGTATGGAAGGAAGGAACATGTAGTATGGAGTCACGTACAAGAGCAGAAGTGCATTCAATTTTGGTAATCGCATATTAGAGAAACTATGCACTATTCAATTTTCGATTGGGTTACATTTATGAAAACCCAATTGTAAATTGATCGATCATCTACCAAAGTCATATTTTAATGGGATAAACATGGATGTCTTCCAGACCTACTTATAATACCTTATACTACATTCAATATTATACATAAATATACATACTACATTAAGTGTACATAAATGAAGGCATAATAAGACAAAAAGTGAATTTCAGTAATTACCTGTATATATACTGTAGTGCCGAGTTACATAAAAACAAATCTCTCAAAAGCTGGATAATGATGCAGCTATGTCCTAAGGGACATCGTTGGCCACTAATCCATCACTCATCATTATCATCAATGAATGGCGTGAGCTGGTTGGAGTGGATAGGCCAGCAGAAGTTGAAGAATTGTTGTTTGCTTGGCCAACCTTTTTTTTGCATTAAACATTTCCTTGTAGATCTTCATTAACTTATCAATTCCAATTCCGCCAGTTACTAATTCTGAAATGCCAGTGGTTGCTGGCTGTTTTGATATAGGACTTGGTACAGACCTTTGACTGTCTGTCAGACAACCACATTCTAACATCTCTCATGATAAACCTTGGTGTACCTTGCCTATTTACTACAAAACATTAATCGAAAGTGTTTATGCTAACATAATCCATGTGATTTGGTGCTACACACTACAAAGTAGTTATTACAAGCTGAATACTGTCATCTAAGCTCTCACCATTAAGAAATTTATTACTACTCTCCTGCTCCTGTTTAGTTTGATAACAATTTTCATCAGTTTCCATAGAGACTAATGCTTTATCTGGTAAATCCCCCCAAAATTGAGTAAGTACTATTTGTGATATAGGAATATTTAGAGAGCCGAAATATCGCCAAGATGGAAGAACCACCCGAATTGAGATACACCAATGAGAGTTATGGGACAGCAATATAATTGTTATGCAAGCAGAGGTAGGAAGGAGTGAAAACTTCAATTTTTTTGCTCTTTTTTCTTGCTTCCTCCAGTAGGTGTGTGGGAGAATGCTGATTTAAGGCTACACCAACAGTGTACACTGACTCCCGACCCAAATCATTGTCCAGGACTCCTCAAAACACCAAAATAAATTTTTTTATCTTATGTGCCTGAATTTCTAACTTTGTTTAGCCTCCTGGCTAGTATAGTGGTAGCGCGCTAACCTTGCATTCACTTGGTCGGCAGATCGAGTCCCCGCCCGGGCTTGTGATGCTTAAGCTGTTTACTGGGGAGGAACTGCTGTGGTCGGGCACCACGGTTGGGGGTTGGGCTTGCCTGGCATACACTTATCCCTCGGTTTAACGGACTAAAAGAGGGTAGCATCAGTCTGATAATGCCGATTGTCCGTTAGTACCAATAATCGGAATCTACGGTATGAATACCCAGGTTACGGCTAATATTAACAATTACGTTATGCAAGACAGAGTAATAAATACAGTACTGTACTTTTAATCAAGTACATTATCCAATCTAACAGTGTAAAATACCTGTATACTGTAAATATACACTATAGTATAGTAAATCAACAATTTTAATTGAAAATCAGACTTACCACTTTCCAACATTTTGATCAGCTCAAACTTCTGTGCTACAGTCAAATTCACCCTTTTCCTCTTTTCTACTTTTCCTCCAGATGACATGGTTGTAGAAAATTATGATAATTTGAGCACAACAAGGTCAAAAACCGTGGAACAATGAGCTACACATGTTGTTGCACTGCTGGCTGTTCGGTGTTGCCACATCTCCATCCGTACCGTGAGACTTTCAAATTGTCCGTTGCTTTCAAAATCTGTTAAAGCGAGGTCCGTTAAACTGAGATATGAGTGTACAAGTAAGCTGCTTCCCCCATCACTCGGTATTATTGTCATGAGTGTGATTTGGCTCTACGCATTGAGTCTTGCTTTGAAGAATACCATACCATGCTACACTTCTGAGCATTTTGGGTAATGTTTTTGTAAAGAAAATGCAAGAAGAAAAATTTTAATTCTAGTTTTAGAAAAAATACAAAGTCGAGGTCAGGTCAGAGAAGCAAGTAGACAGATTAACGCTGAGTGGAGGTATTGAAGTATGTCTAGACAAGGATTAAGATCTTGAAAGCTCAAGACAGGTAAACGGATTAGATTAAAAGGTCAGATCAGTCAGATCTGAACTTGCAAGGTCAAATTTTTGAGCTAGTGTTATGTAGCAATCTTGCTACATAACACCACCTACTGAGTAAATAATACCACTGAGAAAATCAAGTAAATAATACAATTAAATAATAACTAATGTACGAACTAGAGGAAGGTATTAAAGTCTACATAGAATCTTAACACATGAATTATAATATGTATCACTGATGTATGTGCATATGTTTGAGTTATGTAAAATGTTTAGAGTGCATAGACAGCAAAAGATAGCAAGAGATGGTGTATCCTAGGAGTGATTATGAACTTAGCATATTTAGTAGTGGTGGGCAAGTATCAGCAAGTCAAGTCAGGTAATCTCTCACTCAAAACACGTTCTTTCCTCACAGATACTCTCTCATGACTGACTCTCACGACTGAGTGAGGACCTGCTGTATAGAACTCATTCATAAAGAAATAAAACTAAAATTCGTGGTTTATGGGGAAGTGAAAAAAAAATTCACATAAACCATATTGTTATATTAGCACCATGTGAAGAATAACCTGCTAGTTATACAATTTGTTTACCACTTGTGTCTAGCGACTGTTACAAAGTAGAGTGATCTCATATTCCCACATGAGAGAAGAGCATATAAGAAAAGGCTGTAAAGGAACGTGACAGAGGAGATAAGAGTGAATAAGAGAACTGAGTACAAGTCTTGGGATAGGAAGATTAAGGAGTTGGTGAAACAGAGTAAAAGGATAGTAGATGAAGAGTTTGGTATAAAGTTGAGTGAGAAGTTTAACGAAAATATAAAGATTTGGAAGGAAGTTAAGTAAGAGAGGAGGAGTATGGGATATGAATGGGAGAATTAAGAGAGGATGGAGTTTGTGTAAGTGGTAAAGAGGAGGTGAAAGAAGTATGGAAGAGTCACTGAACGTTTAATGAATAAGACAAAGAGAAGCTATGGTGTCGATCATGGGTATGAAGTGAGTGGAAAGCATGTGTGTTTACAGAAAAGAATTGATAGAAAGGAGGAAAAGAAAGCAATGCAGATGTAGATGGAAAAACTGCAGAAATGTTAAAATATAGAGGAGAAACAGTGGTGGAATGGATGTGTGACTTTGCATATATGGATGATTAGGTTAGCCACGGAGGGTTAGAGGTAAGTTACATAAGCTCTGCAGGGATGGGTTTGGTTAGGTTAGCTACATAGTGTTAGAGTTAGATTACATTAGCCCTGCAGGGATAGATTTGGTTAGGTTAGCCACGGAGGGTTGAAGTTAGGTTACATTAGCTCTGCAGGGATAGATTTGGTTAGGTTAGCCACGGAGGGTTAGAGTTAAGTTACATTAGCTCTGCAAGGATAGGTTTGGTTAGGTTAGCTACATAGTGTTAGAGTTAGATTACATTAGCCCTGCAGGGATAGATTTGGTTAGGTTAGCCACGGAGGGTTGGAGTTAGGTTACATTAGCTCTGCAGGGATAGGTTTGGTTAGGTTAGCCACGAAGTGTTAATTAGGTTACATTAGCCCTGCATGGATAGGTTTGGTTTGGTTAGCCACGGAGGGTTAGAGTTTGGTTACATTAGCCCTGCAGAGATAGGTTTGGTTAGTTTTTTAAAAATTTTATTTATTTAATTTTATTTATTTATTTTTTTACATTAAAAGGGTACCGACTAAGGGAAAAAAAATTAAATAAAAAAAAAAAATCCCGCTTGTCGCCAGACCCTGTAAAGAAGACAGTAGGAGAAATATAGACATGGGGGGGCAGTTCAATTTAGTATGAGAGGTGTCTTGACATTCCTCTTTTGAAAGAATTTAAGTCATAGGCAGGTGGAAAAACAGACAAAGGAAGAGAGTTCCAGAGTTTACCAGTGTAAGGGATGAAAGAGTGAAGATACTGGTTTACTCTTGCATTAGGTAGATGGACAGAATAAGGATGAGAAGAAGTAGAAAGTCTTGTGCAGCGAGGTGGCGGGAGGGAGGGGGGCATGCAATTAGCAAGTTCAGAAGTGCAGTCAGCATGAAAATAGCGGTAGAAGATAGATAAAGATGCAACATTGCAGCGGTGACTTAAAGAGTCAAAAGAGTCAGGTTAGCCACAGAGGATTAGAGTTAGGTTACATTAGCCCTACAGGGATAGGTTTGATTAGGTTAGCCACGGAGGGTTAATTAGGTTATATTAGCCCTGCAGGCATAGGTTTGGTTAGATTAACTATGTAAGGTTAGAGTCAGGTTATATTAACCCTGCATGGATAGGTTTGGCCACGGAGGGTTAATTAGGTTAGATTAGCCCAGGGATAGGTTTGGTTTCGTATATTTCAAAATGGTAACTGTTATGCCGTTAGCATTGTAAAACCATTATATCCTACCCAGAAATAAATAGTCAGTGTTTCAAAATTATCTCAATAATCCCCCAATGTTGTTATTTCTTCCCATGCCGCTTTCTTTTTTTTTTATTAATGATGCAGTAGTCATGACTTGTCAAACAATACGCCTTTCCTCTCTTCTATAAATTTGATAGAAAATCACACTCATTAGCAGTGATGTATTTCGTTCGAAGTATGTTCTTGGTTTCCATTTTTCTTGAGTTTTTTAGTAGGTAGGTAGGTACGTAGGTGACGTATGTGCGACATATATAACACAATTTATCTTTCCCGCCCAAATTATGTAAATAAACGTCGGGGCATACCAACTGTTCATCGACACCCATATATGCTTGGAGCAGGAGTACCAACCACTTCCTTTCCCTAAACTAGATCTTAACATAATTAAGGTCTGTTTACCCTTCCCATAGTGTGAAAAGTAGTACCTATACTTTGGAAAACCTATATTTGACTTAACATATGGCTGTTACTCCCCTTTCACATGAGGACACTGGTTCAAATTGGTATCGGGCAACTCTAGTGTCTCATTGACACACCGCTCCTTGCCAGTCGGAACAATGGCGTCCAACAAACAGCTCCTTCTCGTTGCCTTGCTTGCTAAGAAAAAATGGAGGAGGTGCTCTGTAGGGAGGAAAATGCATGTGCAACGTGCATCCCTTATTATTGTTAAGAATGGACGCAGGAATTTATCATACACTTTTCAGTGATTTGTCTGGTGATAAGAAGTTTTTCAACTATTTTTGTATGAACATGTTACAAATGAAATAGTGCATGCATATGTACACATATTTATTTGTGGCAGACTCATCCTCATTCTATTGCATTCAGCGAGCGACTGTAGTGATATCCAACCACCATCATCTCAACATTCTGTTAACAGCAGTACAACATTTCTATTCCCAGCGCATGCATAGAAGCGATGACGCCAGTTCTTGGACAGATGCCTGCGGTAGTGGTGCACACTGGTGGCTACGTATGAAAGATTCCATTTAAAACAATGCTTTACAGTGAGTGGCAGCAACTGCATGTGTCCGACACAAGTTGCGGAAGTGAGACACCAAAATATTAGTTGCCCGGAAGTTGCCTGGTCGAGACACTGCAGTGTCCTCGTGTAAAAGGCTCCATTGGATAGTATGGGAGACAACTAGTCTCCGACAACGATGGTTGACACCAGTGTTCTCGTGCGAAAAGGGGGTTAAACATGGAATAGGGCACAGCAGTCAAAGTGCGTGACGTGAAAAGGAGTTATCGGAATAAGAGCATGTGGTGTGACAAGATGGAAGGGTGAGAGCAATGAAAGCTTGTCTGAAAGAGGTGTCACAGGAACTTGTGCAAATGGAGTGAAGTGTGATGTAGTGGAGTGGGTGAAAATACTGTGAGGTGGTTTGGTTATTTTGAGAGAAAGGAGAGTGAAAAGATTGTGAAGAAAGTGTATGTATGTGAAATTGAGGTTCCTAGCAGGAGAGAAAAGCCAGTTGTAAGGTAGAAAGATAGGATAAAGGAGTACATGCATGAAAGAGGTGGTGATAGAAGGGTGTTGGCTTCAACAAGCAAGGAGGAAATGTATTAGTAGGGATGGGTGTAGACATAGACTACACTATACTTGACTGGACACTCGAAATCGGCCTTTTGCAAACAGGTCCTACGGCAGATTTTTAGAAAAATCAAATAAAATACTTAGAATTAAGATAGGAACCTCAAATAAAAATCAAACACTTCAGAATGATGTAAAGAATATGTTTATGAGCAACAAAAACAAATTCGTCAACATACGTCATCGGTGGACGACAATTATTAAATCCTAAGAAACCAAGAAAAACACAAAATTTGCAATAATTTCTAGGAATATTGGAATTTCAATCTGAAAACACTTACATGCATAGCCCATGTAGTCTATATTAATATGCAATACCATAGAATACACCATACGTGACTCTGCACTCGAAATCGGGTCTTTCGCAAATGTGTCCTGAGGCAATTTTTTGTTTGTTTTATTTGAATAAAATACTTAAAATCATCATAGAAACCTCAAACGAAAAGCAAACAACTCAGAGTGATGTGAAGAATATGTTTATGAGCAACAAAAACAAATTAGTCAACATACGTCAATATACAACATACGACAATTATTAAATCCTAAGACACCAATAAAAACACCATATTTGCAATAATTTCCAGGAATATTGGAATTTTAAACTGAAAACGCATACATACATAGCCAATGTAGTCCATACTAATATACATGCATGCTTGAAATAAGATTTGAAACTATTTCCAAATATTCTGTTTATTTTCTACGTTTTCAATGAGCATGGCAGAATACACAACACCTTAGTGTTGAGAGAGTAATTGTAAAATATAACCAAAACTTGAACACAATCCCCTAAGTCACTCGTAATCAATTCACTCATACTCATACTTCACTCATACTTCCATATACCCATAAATAACATCAAGAAGAAAAAACGTAACATTCCTAATCAACTTACGATGTTTGCTGAGTGTCATCGAGAGAGCGTTTCTCAGAGACTGTGTAAAATAACTCCATTGTAACTCCTTATTGGTGATGGTCTCTAGTCAGCTTGTTGGTTTCATTGCCTCCTCCTCCTCTTCTATCTAGCAATGTTCTTTCCAATGATCTTATCACCATACATCACTTTCCCGGCGTACGTACTTTTACTTTTATCCTGCCATGCACAGTGAAAACGTAGAAAACAAACAAAATATTTGGAAATAGTTTCAAATCTTATTTCAAGCATGATTCAGAGTATACGATAGAAGCTGATGTAGAGAGTTAAGGGTGCTAACGCTAGTCTGGTTTCCGTTTTCCCTGGATTTACAGCGATATGACTACCAGTCTGGTCACACTAACTTTGTGGAATCAGCTGTTCATAACAACAACACAAGCCGTTATGGAAAAAGCACTTCTCTTCTTCTGCTCATGAACATTTTCCATGTGGCTTATAATAGCGTCATGGGACCAATGAATTGAACTATTTATGTTGTTGGCTTTTCTGTAAAGGTTTGTTTTGATCTTCTTCTTCTTGTGACCACTTGATCATGTCATGCGAGAAATAAATGCTATATTTGCATCGAATTAAAATTCATACTTTGGTGTTTTCTTGTATTGTCCTCTATCCTATTTTTCTCATACTCATAAAACGTCATTGAAATAAGTGCAATATTTTTTTTTGTTGCATATATACTGAATAAACGATAGTTTCTCAGTACGGACGTCTTACCGTCACACAGCTCACTTTTCTCACACGCTCAGCTACGCGCCACAAATTGTTGTGAAAAATTCATTCCCAAGCCGATATAACGATAATATGACATTTGATCACAATCATATCATATTCAGGAATGGTGATTTCACAATATGTGATGTTTTATTTCAGATTTGCTTTATACACAACTCCCACATGATTTTTCACTCAAACTTGTAATCTTTATGTTAATTTCCTATTTGCAAAAGTTGTAAAATAATTTTTTAGGCTCAGCCATGGTTCAACAATCATTACTGATTGTAAAGACATGAAATACAATGTCCTAAGTAGAATATGAGCTGATATATGAAGTATTATCATAACAGCGGCATCTACAGGACCTAAATGTAAATCGTCTGTCAGCAATTGTCGCGAGTGTCCAGTCAAGTATAGTGTAGTCTATGGTGTAGGCCATCCCCTTAAGGGATGTTTTCAGAGGGAACGAGGCATCAAAAACTATAGATAGAATAGATAGGTGATACCTTGGTTCTCAAACGTCTCCTTGCTTGAACAATTTGGTTCTGAAATAATTTTTTGAGAAAAAAAATGTATTGGCTGTCACATTTTTTATTTACAATTTTTCAATTTCTAATTTGCTGGTAAAGGAATAAAACATGTTCTTCCTAGGTCTCATATGAATTAATTTACAATGGATAGAATCAATACCAGGACCGTGTCTCAAAGGTTTTGAGAGGAAAATGGAAGACATGGAATGGCATTTTTTCTTTCTCAAGTTGTTCATACAAAATAAGGTTAAATATTTTTAGATACATCCTCCAATACATAATAGACGTAATGAAATGACAAATTGAATTACCTTAGTAATTAGCAGATCCATTTCAGGTGAACAGTCCATTAAACAAGCATTTTTTTTGCGTTCCTTCCTTAATTGGTGCCCCTTTTTCACTAAAAAAAAAGATTACAAAAGAATCAATAGTAATAATTCCAATTCATGCCAGTCACCCAAAAAAGTTAACCTTTTTCGCCATTTGCCACCTAGCACTGTTGTAATATGATAATAGGCATTGTAAAGCCAAAAATAACATGTATTGATCATTGTTGAGAAATAAGCATTGCATTTAGCAATTATAGCACGACGGGAGGCTTAGGCCTCTTTCACACGACCAGCTTTTGCTGTCCGGCGTTTGCAGCACCTCGTTTTAGGCACTCGCGGCTTCTGTCACAGGCTCTCTTTCAACAATAATAATGTTATAATTAATATATCTTGATATAATAAAAAATACTGATATTAGGCTATAATTTATACCGTATATACCGGACTATAAGACGAGATTTTTTGCCAAGTTTAAGGCTTCTAAATCTAAGGGTCGTCTTATACACCGAGAATAAAACGCAAACCTATAACTCCGTGATGAATATTCAGCGCCACTGTACCTTGAAATTCATTCTGCAGCCACACACGTGTATGCATATATATATATATATATATATATATATATATATATATATATATATATATATATATATATATATATATATATATATATATATATATATATATATATATATATATATATATATATATATATATATATATACACACCTACACACACATACACAGGCGTGCGGGCCCATCCTAACTATGGGTGTCAGATGTTTACTGACAACGTCACGTGTGGGCTACAACACCAGGGTGGCGGGCGCCCGGCTGCGCCAAATTACCTACAACAATCGGTTACCGATTCACAGAAATCATGACGCCGATAAATACTGTTTATGTTAAGCTAGCCAATCATAGCCTTCGCAGCTAATCGCATTATAAAATTAAAGCTGTTGACTATTTGTGGGCTACTTCTGAAGCAGAAGACACTGGTGATGAAGCTGCAGACGACAACCCAGATGATGCAGAATTGGACCCGTATGACGATGCCCTTGAACATGTATCTCAGGATATATTTGACATGCTTACTGTATCAGATGAAGATGATTTTGGAAGTTTTTAATTAAATATCTGTTTCGATTGTTTGAGGAAATTGTTGAAACAAGGTATTTGAGCGCGCCCGGCATGGCGGTGCTGGTATTTATGATAGTGTTTCTTTACGTTTTGAAATATTCAGACTATTGTTTAGTGAAAGTAGTATACGTACAATATGTAGTTTTTTTTATTCCTTTAACTACTTACATCTTGAGCAACTAGTGTTGGAAGTAATTGTTGGAGTATTAAATTAAGGACGGGTGAACAGTGAACCTTATCATGAGAAAGGGGGTCCTCTAATATAGCTATAATAGCTCAAAACCAAATTTTTTTCCTTGAAAATTGGGGGTCGTCTTATATAACCAGTCGCCTTATAGTCCGGTATATACGGTATATCTTTAAATAATGATAAGCTATAATTAATATATCGTCCTTAATAATGGTAGTACATGGATAAGAGACTGAACTAATAAAAATGGAAGTGGAATACTCATTGCAGTGAAGAAAGAATTGGAAGTAAGCTAGGTTCTGATAGGAAGGGGACTCGCTGAAATTGTAAATGTGCACTTAAAAACCAAGGATGATGGAAGATGTGAAATTGCTGTTTTGTATGTACCACCGAAAACTAGTTTCTGGAAGACTGATGAATACCAACAAATGATGAATGATACAGAGACACAACTTAAGGCAATAATGGAAAATAGCAATAACTTAACTGTGGAAAGGTGCAATGGGAAGACTGGTTTATAGAATGGTGTAAAGACTCATGGGGTAACAAATTGCTAAATTTGACAATGGAAAATGCATCAACTCGGTGGGTAGGACAAGAGACAAGATTCAGAGGAGATACTGCACCATCAAAACTGGACCTCATATTCACAAAAAGAACTGACACAATTGAAAACTTGGACATATACGTGCCCATTATCCAAAAGTGATCATATGGTGCAATTTGAGATATTGGGAGGAGTCCAGCCCCGGAGAGAGATGAAAGATACAAGGAAAAAAGGCCGAATTATGGAAAAGCAAACTTTACGGACCTGAGGACTTTTTATACCGAAGCTGATTGGAGACCATTTATGGTGACAGAAAATATACAAAGGAAGTATGATTGTTTTTTGGACATTTACAGGGAGGCTATAGAGAAATTTGTTCCTAAATTCAGAGTTAAAGAGAAATAGAGGAAAGATTGGTTTAACAAAAGATGTGAGAGTGTGAAAAATAAAAGAGATGATGCATTAAGGAAGTATAGAAAGAGAATGGATAATTCATCAAGAAATGAATATCGAAAAGCTAAGAATGACTATGTGAAGATCCAGAGGAAAGAAAGAAATTTCGAGAAATCCATAATAAATAAATGTAAAGAGGAACCCAAGCTATTTTAGAGATATATTAATGGAAAATTGAAACAAAGAGGAGAAATTAATAAAATGAAAGTGTATGAGGATCCAAAGATGCAAGCTAAAATCATGAACAAGAGTTTTCAAGGAGTCTTTACGAAAGAAAAGGAATTCAATAATATTGAAGGAGTAAAAAGGCAAACAACTTTGAGCAATATAGTAACGAATGTTAATGTGCTCTGTAAGGAAAGGAAAAATACCCAGGGAATGGAAACAAGCAACCATTGTACCTATATACACCTCTGTCTCATATAGAACGTCCAATAGGTCAATAGAGACGTCGTTTTATGTGAAATTGTTCTATGTGATACATGTAGCCTATGGGGAAAACGACAATTGGTCGATCGGTCATTAAAATCAACGTACACTGCATATTATTAACAATTATTAAATATAAATGGTTAAAAAAAACATCAAATAAGATTTTCCTTACCTTAATCCTATGGGAATGTACGCATGTACAGAGAGAGGGGGAGACCGAGGCATTGTGAGGATCACAGCTGGCAGCAGCGGGCAGAGGCAACACCCCACCACTCTCCAACAGTCTTTGTAGCGCTGCCAGCTAGCAATATCTTGCCTCCCGCTTCGTATTTCCTTTGATCAATACAGTAGAATTTCCCATCTAACGAATTTGGATCTAACGAATTCGTATCTAACGCCCCTTTTAAGCTCTACCCCACCTTCAATCTAACGACCCAAAATTCATATCTAACGACAATTATTCCAGGCGCTCGAGATTGAATTTCAAACTTTCCACGGATCACTGAATTTTTGCTGGCAACACTGGTTACTTTCATCAGTCTTGTGCCGCCATCTTTCGACTGTGTTCCATTGAGCTCGTCTCATTGTTCCCTTTTTTTTTGGCCCTCCATCCCATCTAACCGGTGTCTGGCGGTGTGTTACGCCTCTCATGATGTCTGCCCTAGCCCTAGATGAGAAAGGAAACCTTGAAGAATGTAAGGAAAAAGAACCAGTGAAGAGAGCTACTCATGTTGGAAAGAAATTGAATAAATATACGATAGAAGACAAAGTGAGGGTGATTGAATTAATTGAAAAAGGCCACAAGAATTTCGAGATAGTGAAGATGACTGGGTTTCCTGAGGGACAATGCATAACAGTGAAGATGACTGGGTTTCCTGAGGGACAATGCGTAACTTTTTTAAGAAACAGAAAAGTGAAATTAAGGCAATCCTGGGTGTTGCACAGATTGGTTAGTTCTTCTAATAATAAATATATATTATTTATGTATTTTAGGTCTCAAAATAACACTCGGAAAGGTAAAAATAGGGACTCTGTCTAAGTTTTGGCACCAAATACAATTTTTCCCATAAGTTTATGTATATATCTAACGAATTCGTATCTAACGCATTTTTTGGCACCAATTATTCGTTAGATGGGAAATTCTACTGTAGTCATTGCGTTTATTTATTCATTACATAAAGATAATAAGAGGTAAATAAACCATAGCCTATGATAATCGGAGGTAAATAAATAAAACTGTAAACATACATAGCAGCACTCCTGCTACAATGCGATCTCTCATTCATTCTCCCTTTAACCTAACCATAGCTTAACATAACATAACTTCCAAGATTCTTTGTGAGGTAAATAACGATGAGCATTGCCTGAAATCTTGATGTGTTGAGTACACGATGTATAATGTGTACGACTTCATATATATTATCTCTCTCTCCACTCCCTAGAGCAATGGTATTCATTATGCGGCTCGCGAGCCGCTGGCAGCTCGCAACGACTCAATTTGCGGCTCGAAAAAAAAAAAAATAAAATAAAATAAAATAAATAAATAAAAATAAATAGAAAAATAATAATTTTTCATGTAAAATACATATTTTCATGAGGTGAGATGGAAAACGAAGTCACAGTCAGAGATAACATCCTAACATCCCTACCCTAGTCGTACAGAAATCGTACACGTCCACTACGGGAAAATCTGATGAGCGACACGTCTAGCCCTCGGCGGTCTCGCTAAATCAGATGAGTTCAAGCTTTCAAGGGAGACTGGACGTATTTCGTTACTCTTGGAGATTTGCTATTGTTTGTTTGAAAATAGGCAACAGATATTTGAGAATGAGGCAACATATATGAAAGTAACGACTAAACTGTTGCTGCTTGTGGAAGCTAGCTGCGGTGGGCTAGTTTTACTTGAAACCAAAGTGCAGTCAAGTAATGTCCGTTATGATGGATCGATTTGTGGTCAAAGAAAAGCGCAATAATGATGAACAACAATCCCAGACCCAGTAGAAAATGAGGATGGAGGGGAAACGAGTAGTCAACAGGCAGACTGTTATGAGGGACAGGTCACCTAAAAGAGAAAGGTATAAACGATACAAGATGAACATAGAAAATTTCAGGAAAAATGGACGGAGGAATTTGCCTTCATGCTTCATGGTACAAATTCACTTAATTTGTCAGAAGGTGTGGTCTGGTTTCAAATGCGAAAATTTAGAACGTCATCTCAGAACGACACATCCAAACTTCAATAAGATGTACCCGCCTGGGAGTAACCTGAGGAAAAATAAAATTGAGCAACTTACTGCCTTGATAGTAGGACAGCAAAAACTGATTCACAGATCGACCTCTGCTGCTGAAAATTTGACAGAGGCATCATTTGAAATTGCATGGATCTTGGCTAAGCATAAGAAGGCCTTTACAGACGCAGAGGTATTTAAAGAGTGTTTTTTGGCCTCGGCAGAAATAATGTATACTGACTTCAATAACAAAGATGAAATCAAAGCAAATAAGAGGACTACAGCTATCAGACACAACAGTAATGAGAAGGATAGAACTTGGTAACGACATTCGTGGCCAGTTGATTGCAGATTTATCAGCTGCACCATGTTTCAGCATTGCATTGGATGAAAGCACAGATGTGTGTGATGTTGCTCAAGTGTGTGTATGGGTCAGGTTTCCGAAAGAAGACTCTTTTCGGGAAGAACTATTGTGTCTGTTACCACTACAAGTTCAAACAAGAGGAGAGGATATTTTAAGTGCACTTCTATCCTTTTTCCATGAGAATAACCTGAACTGGTCAAATCTAGCATCTGTATGCACTGATGGTGCTCCTAACATGAAAGGGAAAGAGAAGGGAGTTGTTGGTTTGATGAGGAAGAGGGAGGAGATACCCAACTTTGCCACGTTTCATTGCATCATACACCAGGAAGCAATTGTGGCAAAACTAAAAAACTGTGAGTTGCAAAATGTGATGCAGCTGATTGTGCGAGTGGTCAATTTTATTGTTTCACGAGCGCTAAATCACCGCCAGTTTCGCGAACTGTTGGAGGAGTATGAGACAGAATATGGTGATTTAGTGATGCATAACGAGGTGAGATGGCTGTCTCGTGGCAGAGTACTTGAATGATTTTTTAGTCTCCTCCTTCAAATTCGTGAGTTTCTTGGAAGTAAAGGAAGAAGCGAGCCAGAATTGGAGAATCCTGAAAGGATAATGAAGGTGGCTCTTTTGACCGATATTACCTGTCATCTGAATTCACTGAATCTCCAGTTGCAGGGGCAAAATAAACATCCAGGTAGTATGCTGCGTGTAGTCACCGCATTCCAAAACAAGATAATACACTGTTCATACCAGACAGACAATTTGTTCACTTTCCAAAGCTCAGAGCAGCCATCATAAATGATCCAGAATATTTGCAATATTTCAGCTATGATGCATTTGAGGAAGCACTGAGGGAGGAGTTTCAATCAAGATATAAGGATGTAATGGAGTACAGGGATTTTTGAAATTTTATTGAAAACCCCTTTCATGTGCCAGTGTCATCTCTGACCTCAGTTATCATAGACCTCTGCCCTGATCGTGCTGCAGTGGAATGTGAGATTGTTGAGCTGCAAACAAATGACACCCTTAAAGCCCTGAATGCTGAACACAAAGCAGATGTCTACCACTTCTGGAACTTGGTCCCTGACACAGACTATCCATCTTTGAAGCAATGTGTGCAAAAGGTGATGTCCTTTTTTGTCAGCACATACACATGTGAATCAACATTTTCAACAATGAAAATTGTGAAGAGAAAACAGAGAAACAAACTGACCAATGCACATCTGAATTGCCTTACAAGGATTGCAGTGACAAACAACAAGTATTCCATAAGAAGAGTTAAGCAGCACCTAGCACACTTCCGCTCATCACAGCATTAAGTAAGTTTGGTCTTTATTTAGTTATTAGTAACAAGATATATAGGCTAATATTACCATATCTTATTTTTCTTATTTACTATATTACACTAGCAGCCCAGTACTACTTAATTTAGTTGAGTTATGCTAACTTGCAGTAGGTGTGGCTCTCTCAATGAATGTGTTTTACCGAAGTGGCTCCCTTGCAAAAATTAGTGAATAATACTGCCCTAGAGGGAAGGAGGGCAAGAGGGGATATGATTGAGGTTTTCAAATGGGTAAAAGGAATTAATAAGGGAAATATTGATCAGGTTCTAGAAATTAGTAGTCAGGATAGGACACGTGGAAATGGGTATAAGCTAGAAAACTTTGATTCAAGACAGACCTAGGTAAATATTGATTCACTAACAGAGTGGTGAACGATTGGAATAGGCTGGATAGACACGTAGTAAGTGCTGAGTCAATAGGTAGCTTTAAAAGACGGTTGAATCAGAATACGGATAGGGATGACAGGTGAGAGGGCTAAATATTGGATTATTCCAAGAGCGGGAGACATGGAGCTGCCTCGTATAGGTCACCAACTGGCCTCTTGCAGTCTCCTTATTTCTTATGTTTCTCTCTCTCTCTCTCTCTCTCTCTCTCTCTCTCTCTCTCTCTCTCTCTCTCTCTCTCTCTCTCTCTCTCTCTCTCTCTCTCTCTCTCTCTCACCACCCCACCAGTCCTTGACGTGAGAGAGAGAGAGAGAGAGAGAGAGAGAGAGAGAGAGAGAGAGAGAGAGAGAGAGAGAGAGAGAGAGAGAGCATTACGTCATCTCAGGATGCGTGCGTTCAATACGATTACACTTGTTAGAGAGAGAGAGAGAGAGAGAGAGAGAGAGAGAGAGAGAGAGAGAGAGAGAGAGAGAGAGAGAGAGAGAGAGAGAGCACTACGTCATCTCAGGGTGCGTTCAATACGATTACGCTTGTTCTGTATAAGAACTCCTCGGATTTGCTTCATTTTTTTCCGTCCCCCGTTCTATACGGTCACGATCGTTTTATTTAATATTTTTGGTCGCTCATTCTATAAGAAAATTGTTCTATCTGAACACGTTCTATACGGGACCAATGGATACAAGGAAGGTAGTAAAGAATATCCCTTGAATTATAGACCAGTGTCTCTAACCAGTGTTATGGGCAAGCTCTGTGAAAGAATCATCAGAGAAAGATGGGTAGCATATTTGGAAAGAAATTAGATAGTTTCTGAGAGAGAGAAGTGGAAGCTCATGTGTTTCCAAGTTATTATGCTTCTACTCAAGGGTGATAGACATAATGCAGGAAAGAGATGGGTGGGTTGACTGTGCTTACTTGGACAGCATATGATAAGGTGCCACACACAAGACTTGTGGAAATTGAAATATGAGGGAGGACTGGATGGCGCTCTACTGACATGGATGGAGGACTTTCTGAGAGGAAGGAAAAAGAGGACTGGGGTGAGGGATTGTGTCTCAAATTGGAGAGATGTGAGTAGTGGAGTGTCGCAAGGAGCAGTTTTGGCACCAATAATGTTTCTGATATATGTGAATGACTGAGTTGATGGCATAGGTAGTTATGCAAGCCTATTTGCAGATGATGTGAAGATCATGAAGAGGATAGAACGAAGAGAAGACTGCATGATGTTACAGGATGATCTGAACAAGATCTTTAAGTGGAGTCAATGTTGGGAAATAGAATTTAATACAAGGAAATGCAAAGTTCTGAGAATTGGCAAGTGTACCAAGAGAATAGAAGCACAGTATAAAATGGGAAATGCGGTGCTCCAATGAGCAAGTGATGAAAAAGACCTAGGAGTAATAGTACAGGATGATTTGTCCCCTAGAAAACACATTAGCAAGGTTTTTGGAGGAATATACAAACTTATTACTAAGATCAAGACAGCTTTTACATATATAGACAAGGAAATTTTAAGGAAACTGGTTGTGTTTATGATTTGTCCACAACTTGAATATGCCACGTTGGTGTGGTCCCCACACAAAAAGAAAATATAACAAGAATTGAGAGAATTCAAAGAACAGCAACAAGACTGGCTCAAAGTCTAATAAATCTAACTTATGAGGAAAGATTGGATAAGCTGGAACTGATTTCATTAAAAAAAAGGAGGGAAAGGGGAGACCTGATAGCGGTGTTTAGAACAATGAATGGAAAGGATAGACTTGACAGGGATGATTTGTTTGTGTGGGACACAAGAAATACAAGGGGACATGGTAAGAGACTGAAGAAGACAAAGTGCTTGCAAGACGTCAAAAAAATAGTTTTCCACAGAGATGCATTGATACTTAGAATAGACTGGATAGTGAGACAGTGGAAGTGAGGTGTGTGCATGACTTTAAAGCTAAAATTGATAGAGAAAGATATGGAGATAGGATCTCACGAATGTGAACTAATTTCCTGTAAACTACAACTAGGTAAATACAATATAATTAATATATATTGAAAGAAGGATACAATTAATATATCGTCTTTATATAGCGCTATTAGAATATAATCAATATTTGTTTATCCGTGGAGTGCGCAATAGGGATTTCCCAGTCCATCCATGGGTGTGCAATTATGATGCAATTATGAAGCTCCTACAGCCTGAGCTGTGGCTCGCACTCACACGCTCTCCAGCCTGAGCTGTGGCTCGCAGTCTATGGGTTAAAGGAATAGTAATAGGCTATGATAATTGTATCATCTTTAAATAGGGCTAATAGAATATAATCAATATATAGTATATTAAAAAAAATGGTGGTAGGCTAGAATTAATATATCGTCTCTAAAAATCGGTAATAGAATATAAATAAAAAGTTCAAATAATGAATATAGGCTTTAATTAATAGTCATTAAATAATGGTGTTAGAATAAAATCAATCTATTTTCAAATACTGGTAATAAGCTGTAATCAATATTTTCAAATACCGGTAATAGGCTATAATAACTGTCATAAAAACTGTTAATAGATTAATAATATGTTTTCAATATCTATAGGTTATAACTAATATATTGTCTTCACATAATAAGTATTCAAGGACAAATTTTTAATACGTATACATTATTGAAAGTTCACATGATGGAGAATATAGTGCATACCAGCTTTTTCAGTGATGCAAACGAGGTAATGGTGTGCTCTTCCTCCTAATGTTAACAAACATCTGACCACCTGATGACCTGCCGCGTGCGGCACTGTGGCAAACGCCGAATAATGTGTAGGAGCCCATAGGAACACATTACCACCAAGACCAATCAACGGCTTTTCTGCCGTTGCGGTCTTGCTGGCTGGATGGCAGGGGGGACTCCGTGTGAACACCCACCTACGAATTAATTAAAAGCTACGCCGGGGCGGCAAATACCGGACAGCAAAAGCCACTTGTATGAAAGAGGCCCTTAAACAGAATTTGACCACTCATTCCCCAGATGCCATCTTGCCGGTGTGCTATTCCCAGTCAATACCTCTTTCCCTGCCCACTCTCCCAAGTACTTTTTTCTTCAAAATATCCATATCTTTATTTGTTAGTGATTAGCCAATTGTGTTAAAGGAGTAAGTGGAAGTAGCCTTGAGGCAAGATGATGTCTGGGCATCACATGGCCAAGCTCTCTGTATCTAGAGTTCAGGATTCAGAGACTTTGTATAGTGTTTACTGACCATCACTGTGTCCCTCTAATTCGTCCTTTAATTCTTCTGAAGATGTATTTCTTTTTGGAAGGTCTATCTAAAGACCACACAGACAATCAACAGTGGTTATTGAGGCCACAATAACCCCATTCACTCTTATTTTATGACACATTCCCCACTGACTTTTCCTATGACTTGTAATCCCACATTCTTCTTTTTTGTCCTTGTTACACTGTTGCCCAAGCTGCAACTTTCCCACACTTAACTCATCTATCCCAAGCCACCAGTCTTAATGATATTCTTATAAAATCACATTTCCATTTATACATACAACATGATTTCTTTCCTGCAATAAACTGACATCCTTCACTTGATCTAACCATTTGACTATAACTAACCATTCTTTCCCTCCCCTTAGTTTACTTTATTGTCTGCCTTTTACCTTAACAAAGTGCCATATGACCTCTGATGTCTGGCGCTTACTTTTTTTATCACATTAACTCTCGCTTACAGTTACTCACAGTTAATCATATGCATATGAGTCATATGTATTCAATCTCAACATACCTTGGAATTAAGTAAAATCACATTGACATTACTGTTTGTTTGTCTTGCAGGTTGAAGTCCAGAAGTATAAGGAAGCCCATCGACCTCCAGACTCAGAGACAGACTAGCCCTAAAGCAGTAGTAAGCAATGCATCTGGATTAATGGTTATGCATATTATGGTTTAATGATAAATAATGTGAAAGCTTTTCTTTTATGAGTATTGATTAAATGATAATCCCCTGAACTAGACATCTATAGACCATATAGTTCTGCTAAGTTTAATGAGAGAGCATTACCCCTCTCACCAAGAGATTACCAAGAGCCAGGATCGAACTCACAACCTTTAGGTCACGAGCCGAGCACTGTACTACAGAGCTACCTGTTCCCCAGTGGGTGTAAAGTGGGATGGCATCCAATTTTGACAAAGAAGTTGGTGGCTGGTGGTTCTGCCTTTTAATGATCATCTTGTAAGGTTTCCCACTTTCTACTGTAGTTTTTAAGGTATTAATTAAATTAAGGCACTGAATTTTTTGAGGGAGCAATACAACTGAGGAGAGATATTAACTATTATACTTATAAACCAAAAGACACAGGAAAAACAATACACCATAAACAGCCTAATGTCGGGGTAAGTCACTCCTCCTCCTTCTCAATACACTAAAAGGCAATGACTATGTCAGCCTCCTCTGCCTGTATTTAACTAATAAACACCCCTATGGTAATATTACTAATAAACACCCCTAAGGTAATATTAACATATCCTGTCACTAATACATCCGATCACATATTACACAAAGGCACAGACTCAGTGATTAGAGAGGTAGTCATCCTCCCCGCCATGAACCCTCAATAGAGGGTATGACTGTTTCCACGCAAAGGCAGCTGTGAAGTGACTATGACTGCGAAATCTGGCTATCACTTCTCCCATTCAGACGCTCCTTCTACTTCCAAAACCCCAACCCTACCGCTCTTGACTCCTTGAATCATAATTGACCTGGAGGAAAGGCTTTTTTTTTCTATATCTTAAACCATTGGCACTAGTAGGCTTTTATGGAGGGAAATTTGGACTTGCCTCTTGCCTGTTATTTGGCATAGGTTTTTGGATTTTTCACAGTGGCGCCTGGAATGTTCACGTTCTCTCTTGAATATGTTGAGAACGTGAGAGGCTATTGCTGCTACAGCCTCAGATGCATATAACATAGCAAGTCCCGTCTGAGGACAGTATGGCAGCAATTTGGGTAGTCCTTGGCCACAGCGGTAATACCAAAGAGTGAAAAGTGGCCAGCAGATACCAAAGAATCGAACCCGGGAACCTAGGTTTGCATGCCCGAACGCTGACCACTGTACCACTGCCTCCCCAATAGGGTCAATAAAGTTACATTCATTACAATCTGGTATTGGATTGTTGTGGACTTTTAAAGATAAGTTTTACTTGGTCTTTATTCCTTCCATTGAGTGTATGAAATCCCAGGTTTGTCTGGTCGATGATGAAAAAGAAAGCGAGGAGCAGTGTGTGTGCCATGATTTCCTTTTTGCTTGTAGAATGATCCTGTCACAGATGGCATTAAGGCGACGGTATTAATTTCCTGCCTGGATTGTTGGTGTTTTCTGCCATCTATTCCATGCCTTTCTCCGGGTTTTGACAGCTCCAGCGCATTCCTCGTTCCACCAGGGTTTGCCTGAGTGATGGGGCGTGCAGTGGATGGTGAGGTGGAATGCATGTTTGCTTGCTGTTTCTAGTGTGTGGGTTATTGCTTGGGCGGATTCTTGTAATGGAAGAGCAGAGTAATCTATGGAGCCTTTAAGTGATTCCATATATTTTGGACACCCTTCTGTCATCAACTTTCATCGAGGCATGCATCCTGCGCTTGGTTTGGAGTTTAATTGTAGCATGGAGGCTGTGACTGGGAAATGATTGCTGCCAATGTACGGTCTGGTGGAAATGGTTATATTTTTATACAAGGGATCTCCAAGATATAAAACTAAAACTGATGCCGATTTGTGGGTGGAAAAGGCAGACAGGGGGGTGGGGGGAGAGACCAGAGTTAAGTGAGGGGAGTCAAGCAGAGCTTGAAATAATTCTCTTCCTGAGGTACTTGTATGGTGAGGGAGTGAACCAAGCCCCCAACATCAGTGGTGTGTGTTTAAGTTCCCTTGAGGTAGTGCAGATAAGTAATGAGTAAATTCCTGGTAAGAGGCTGTCCCTGTTGTATCGTAAAAGTTTGCTACTGTTAGCTGTCCTCTGTTTTGATTAATTATTGCTTCTATTACTTCTAGTTGTCTGCCTTGCCATGTAGGTAAGTGTAGTTGTGTATAGGTGAGAGTATCTGATGGCGAGGAAAACTCTCCCTCCACGCCCTTGGGGATGATCTTTTCTTATTGAATACCCTGGTATGTTGAGGGAGATGTTGGGGGGGTGAGCCCCGGTTGCAGTCAGACCTACTATGGATGGTAGCGTGCTCCCTAGGTGTTTGAAGCTCTTATCTCTTTGTTAGAATAGATCTGGCATTCCATACAAGGAAGGATATAGAGCCATTATTGAAGAAATATAAACAGAATAGAGGAGAGTGTTGGACAAAGATTGGCTATGGTCTGCGGGACTGGTGTATCCTGTTGATAGAGATGATAGGCATCAATGAGGAGGAAAAAAACCTATGAATGACATGATAGAGATGATAGGCATCAATGAGGAGGAAAAAAACCTATGAATGACATTTTGTCTTGGTATTGTTGATGCACCGGTATGTGAAGGAGGTTCGGAAGCAGGGCCAGATCAAGAGCTGTGGGGGCCCTGGGACACAACATTTGTGGGAGCCCTATATTCAAGATATGCCTATGTCTACCATTTATTCTTAACTGTAGGGGGCCCTTTTCTGTGGGGGTCCTGGCGCTGCAGCTCATGTAGCTGCCCCCCCACCCCCTTTAATCCGGCCCTGTTTGGAAGTGAGGAGTGTTTGGCGGTGGCGGTGTTTGAGGGTGGCATTGGGAACAGGTGTGACACCATCCAAAGAGTGAAGGGATGGCAGGTGGTAGATGTCACCTCTGTTGTAAAGTGGGAGAGTCCTGCTAGAGATGAGCTTCCAACAGATGCCAATAGGCGGCTCCAACCTGTGATTAAAATAGATGACAGGGTAGAATCCATATGGGTGGAAGTTAGGGAAGCAGCCAGTAAAACTGTTTTAGGTGTAGTGTATAGGCTTCCAAACATAAGTAGAGGGGATTCTATTCCTATATGGCAGGAGATAAATAGGGCATGTAAGTATGAACAGTTGTGTGTATTGGGTGATTTTAATTTAAGGAACATTGACTAGGAACTAACGGTAGGTGATAATGATGCTGAGGATTTGTTAAAGTTAGTTCAGGATAACTTTTTAAACCAGATAATCAGAGAACCTACTACAGGTGACAATATTCTAGATTTAATCCTAACCAACCGAGATGATTTAGTTAAGGAAGCAGATGTTGGGGGGCAGCTAGGTAACAGCGATAAGGAAGCAGATGTTGGGGGGCAGCTAGGTAACAGCGATCATTGTGAAATTAGGTTTATCCTAAAAGGGAAAAAAGACGTTGGGAATGTCAATAAGCATAGGGTACCTGACTTTAGAAAGGCTAATTATGAGGGATTAAGAAGACACCTGGAGGGGATTAGCTGAAGTCCGATTCAGGGGGAAGGTGAGGTGAGGTCAGACTCAGAGGGGGAGGAAGCGGGTGAAGGGAGGTCAGATCAGGTTTTTACAAGAGGGGGAATCAGTGAGGTCAAGGCTGAGTAGGCTTATACATTTTTCCTTGATAATTTGATTGCAGGTCAGAAACTAAATATTCCATATAGGGCAATAAGATCACGTATGAACGATCCAAAATGGATGACTAACAAATTAAAGTATATAATAGGACTAAAAAGAAACATATAAAAAAGTTAAGGCAGGACAGGATAACTATAGGGAACAGTATATTGAATTATCTAGGTCAGTTAAGAAGCTAACACGTATAGCAAAGAAACAATATGAAATTAAGGTAGCTAGCCAGGTTAAAACTGACCCTAAAGGATTTTTCCAAGTATATAGGACAAAAAGCAGGGAATTGGTGGGTCCATTGAAATTAGGTCAGGAAGAGATGGTAAGTTCGGGGGAGGATATGGGTAAGGTTTTTAATGATTACTTCTTAAGTGTTTTTACTAAGGAAGACAAAAACATAGTTCCAGTTTGCGAGCAAATATTTAGCGGAGAGGAAAGCGAAAAGCTAATAGATGTTGAATTAACTAGGGAATTAGTGGTAAGGGAGATAGATAAAATGAAGTTTAAATCACCAGGTCCAGATGAAGTTTATCCCTGGGTCATTAAAGAATGTAAAGAGGTAGTTAGCTAGCCGTTAGTTAATATTTTCAGGAAATCAGTGGATTTAGGGGAGGTTTCTTTCAATGTGGAAGCAAGCGAACGTAGTTCTGATTTTTAAGAAGAGAAATAGAGCATTAATGTCTAATTACCGACCCGTCAGTCTGACTTCAATTGTAGGTAAATTACTAGAGTCTATTATTGCAAATAAGATTAGAGAGCATTTGGAAAAGTTTAGTTTGATAAATGATTCACAACATGGGTTCAACAAGGGTAGGTCATGTCTCACTAACTTATTAACTTTTTATAGGAATGTTTATGTGGCAGTAGATAATTATGCGAATTACGATATTATATACCTAAACTTCAGTAAAGCATTTGCTAAGGTTCCACATGATAGACTACTAAGTAAGGTTAGAGCGCATGGGATTGATGGGAAAGTTCTCCGCTGGATTAGATCATGGTTAAGCAATAGGTAGCAAAGAGTCTCAATTAATGGTTTCAAGGCTAATTGGGGATGGGTAACAAGTGGAGTGCCACAGGGATCTGTATTAGGGCCATTATTATTCATAATATACATTAACGACTTAGACGATGGGATTAGTAGTGACATTAGTAAATTTGCTGATGATTCTAAGATAGGCAGGATTATTAAATCAGAGTCTGATGTAAAAGACTTGCAGGGGTACTTAGATAGGTTAAACGAGTGGGTGGTTAAGTGGCAGATGGATTTTAATATTGAACAAGTGTAAAGTAATGAATATTGGTAGGGAAAATCCTCAAAATAGGTACAATATAAATAGGGTAATGCTGAATAGGTCAGAATGTGAGAGGGATTTGGGTGTTCAGGTTACCTCAGACCTCCGTCCCAGAAAACAATGCATTGAGGCTAGAAATAGGGCTAATAGGTTGTTAGGATTCATTACTAGAAGTATTAAAAGTAGAAGTGCTGAGGTTATTTTGAAACTGTATTTAGCGTTAGTCAGACCTCACCTCGACTATGCAGTGCAGTTTTGGTCACCGTATTATAGAATGGATATAATTTTGTTAGAGTCAGTGCAAAGAAGGATGACCAAAATGATAGAAGGGATTCGTAATTTTAGCTATGAAAAGAGACTAAAGCTTTTGAAATTGCACTCACTGGAGCGACGTAGAGTAAGGGGAGTTCTGATTGAAGTATTTAAGTGGGTGAAGGGTTTTAATAAGGGCGATGTAGGAAAAGTTCTTACGATCAGTAGTCAGGATAGAACAAGAAATAACGGATTCAAACTAGAAAAATGTAGATTTAATAAAGAAATGGGCAGAAATTGGTTTACAAATATGGTAGTAGATGATTGGAAAAGACTCAGTCAGCAGGTAGATAGTGCACAGACAATAGGGAATTTTAAGAGGAGACTAAGGGCGCGTTCAGCGAGGTGGGGGGGTGCAGATTTTGCCCGCGGAACGATACTGGACACTTGAGCTCTGAGTGTTTTGACTGTGTTTTGACTACTCTTTCCCTCGTACACATGAAGGGGGAAATCTGGATGGTTGAACTGGGTGCAGGGGGAAATGACAGAAAAAAGTTTGGGAACCACTGCTCTAAAGTCTATACTCAGTCTCTGGATTGAGTCAATCAGTCCAATTACATAATCGCTACATCTATCTGAGGCCATCACATCAGGTAAACTGACGTGGCTAGCCTAAGAGTTGAAGTGATATGTGACGCTGTGGTGCCCGGGGAGATAATAGTATTATTATTGAATTTTATTTATTTTGATTTACTTTAACATTTATTGATGGTCACTGATGTTGTTAATTATTTCCCTGTCTATAAAAAAAAGAAAAGCTGCCACCACCTCAAGACATTTAATGAGAACTTGAGGATTCTCAGGGAATTTAATTACTTCCTTAAGGGAAGTTAAGATACTCGAAAGAAGGGTAATTATGACTAGGGAAATATAGGTGACCAAAGGGTAGTAATAACTGAACAATTTATCTGGCTGGTAGAATGGACTGAGTTTTGCTAAGGCACATGGGAACGTGGATCTGTTTCATATCCTTTTTCAAGTCGTGTTGAACACTTACCTACACTTACCTTACCACACTATCGGAGGAGATATTACAAAACGAGGCCAATTCTTTTGATTAATTAACGGTATTTATTCACAGTACAATTTGGATGACACTGACTGGATTTTGAATTTACACCGGAAAAATAAACTAAGGCATCAGAAAACTTAACTGCTCATAACAGAGAAATAAAAAAATATACACAGAGTTGGCATGTCTATCTCATTCCGAGACATCAACTCTCTCCACTTACAAAAATTTTATGCCCTTGACTCCCTTCCTTAACTAATTCACCCTATAAATGTTGAAATTTAGTAACTGGGCCTGAGAGTAGTTAAGTAACCTTCTCTCAGAGAAGAACCTTCAGTCCTCCGTATTTTCCTGAACTAGGGTGAAATCAGTAATTCCTTGCTACACTGATTGGCTTCAAAATTACATATTGAAATCCTTCCTCTCCCCAACACCGAGGATTAACACAAGATTCCTACACCTGAGTACACTGGCTGGGTCTATCAGACCGTCCTACACGATACATGGTTTACCTTTTTGTCTAAAGAACAACACTGATATTGGCTTTGACTTTCTAACCATAAATTTCACTAAAAGAAAAAGAAAAGACAAGAAATGGGGGATGTGTGTAAGGTGTGGTGGAGGCACTCCATATTTCCCTGTAAACGGTACGGAGGGGGTGAGATGTCTGGGGACATAGACTACACTACGCTTGACTGGACACTTGAAATCGGACCTTTTGCAAACAGGCCCTACGGCAGATTTTTAGAAAAAAAAAAAAAAAATACTTAGAATTAAGATAGAAACCTCAAATAAAAAGCAAACACCTCAGAGTGATGTAAAGAATATGTTTATGAGCAACAAAAACAAATTAGTCAACATACGTCATCGGTGGGCGACAATTATTAAATCCTAAGAAACCAAGAAAAAAACAAAATTTGCAATTATTTCCAGGAATATTGGAATTTCAATCTGAAAACACTTACATGCATAGCCCATGTAGCCTATATTAATATGCAATACCATAGAATACACCATACGTGACTGTGCACTCGAAATCGGGTCTTTCGCAAATGTGTTCTGAGGCGATTTTTTGTTTGTTTTATTTGAATAAAATACTTAAAATCATCATAGAAACCTCAAACAAAAAGCAAATACCTCAGAGTGATGTGAAGAATATGTTTATGAGCAACAAAAACAAATTAGTCAACATACGTTATCGGTGGGCGACAATTATTAAATCCTAAGACCAATAAAAACACCATATTTGCAATAATTTCCAGGAATATTGGAATTTTAAACTGAAAACGCATACATACATAGCCAATGTAGTCCATATTAATATACATGCATGCTTGAAATAAGATTTGAAACTATTTCCAAATATTCAGTTTGTTTTCTACGTTTTCACTGAGCATGGCAGGATACACAACACCTTAGTGTTGAGAGAGTAATTGTAAAATATAACCAAAACTTGAACACAACACCCTAAGTCACTCGTAATCAATTCACTTATACTCATACTTCACTTATACTTTCATATACCCATAAATAACATCAAGAAGAAAAAAACGTAACATTCCTAATCAACTTACGATGTTTGCTGAGTGTCATCGAGAGAGCGTTTCTCAGAGACTGTAAAATAACTCCATTGTAATTCTTTATTGGTGATGGTCTCTAGTCAGCTTGTTGGTTTCATTGCCTCCTCCTCCTCTTCTATCTAGCAATGTTCTTTCCAGTGATCTTATCACCATACATCACTTTCCCGGTGTATGTACTTTTCCTTTTATCCTGCCATGCACAGTGAAAACGTAGAAAACAAACAAAATATTTGGAAATAGTTTCGAATCTTATTTCAAGCATGATTCAGAGTATATAATAGAAGCTGATGAAGCTACGGTCACACTAGGTTTTGCTAACGCTAGCCTGGCTTCCGTTTTCCCTGGATTTACAGCGATACGACTACCAGTCTGGTCACACACGTAGAAGAACTAACCTTGTGGAATCAGCTGATCATAACAACAACACAAGCCGTTATGGAGGAAGTACTTCTCTTCTTCTTCTGCTCATGAACATTTTCCATGAGACTTATAATAGCGTCATGGGACTAATGAATTGAACTATTTATGTTGTTGACCTTTGTAAAGGGATTGTTTTGGTCTTCTTCTTCTTGTGACCTCTTTCGCCTTTTGCCTTTCGCGCCACGAATTGTGAAAAATTAATTCCCAAACCGATATAACGATTATATGACATTTGATTACAATCAAATCATATTCAGGAATGGTGGTTTCACAATATGTGATGTTTTATTTCAGAAATTATTGCGAATTTGCCAGAAATTTTTGCTATAAACAATATGCTTTATACACAACTCCCACACGATTTTTCACTCAAACTTGTAATCTATATGTTAATTTCCTATTTGCAAAAGTTGTAAAATCATTTTTTATGTTTAGCCATGGTTCAGCAATCATTACTGATTGTAAAGACATGAAATACAATGTCCTAAGTAGAATATGAACTGATATATGAAGTATTATCCGTCATCACTCATAGCAGCGGAATCTATAGGACCGAAATGTAATATCGTCTGTCAGCGATTGTCGCGAGTGTCCAGTCAAATATAGTGTAGTCTGTGCTTGGGATAATTCACTTCCCACAAACTCAGAAGTTAATACATAGTCACTATAACATGAACATTACAATGAAAAAGATATATGGTACACAATGGAATATTATTATGGGGGAAAAGGGGGCCATGTGGTTCAGGTTTACTTGTCCTACCTTAAAAGGAAAGGAAATTACTATCATCCACTTATAATGGATCTCAAAAGAGGTTTAAATGATTTGCCAGGTTAATGGGGAAGATTATAGGCTATATAAGAATGTTGAGAGGCACTGGATTTCACAAATATTGAGAAATTTACAGGAGCATCATTCACTAACCTGTAAATGGTACGGAGTGGGTGAGATGTCTACTGTCTAGGAGGACGCTATCACCGGGAAAGAGGCGGGAACAGAGCAGGGGGGGGGGGTTTCGAGAATGTTCCACCTTTGATCTTTTTAATGATTGATTATTGAGATATGAAATTATTACTAGCTTATATAAAATTAATTTTGATGTGGAACAAGTATCATCTTGAAATCTAATGAATTTGATTTTTGGCAAAATATATGGGAGCAATTTGATTACTTGCTAACTCGAATGTGAACAGGCGGGAACACGTGATTATTGCATCACATTAGGACATAACACATATTTCTTAATAAAGGCTTGTGAGAAGATAGCTAATTAAGTTAATTATTTTAGACTATAGAAGGTAGTTTTGCAGGTAAATTAATATTAATGGCTTTAGTATAGGAGTCTCATTTCTTTCCGTAGAAAACGGACTTGGGGGGATGACTATACGAAACTTGAATATTTGGGGGCAATTCCAACATAAGATAATTATATCACTACACAATACCAAAATTATAGATGATGTGTGAGTAAAAACATTTATATAACAAAGTATAACCTTGGGGATATAAACCTGAGGGTATATCAATATTTCGTTGGGGGTTTACAACCTAGTTAGTTTCTGTGTTAATCTCAGAACAATAACAAAATGAAGACACATTCAGTAAGGCCTAGGTGAGATCAACTTGTGGCATCACACGACTTTCCCCTCTAGGTGAAATGTTTTTACTCACAAACTAAAAAAAAAAAAAAAATTACATTTTGACATATTTACAATTTAAGAACTGGTTTTATGGTTACTAAAGTTATTGTCCACCTTGGTTTACAATCAAACTAACATTCACTCGACCCTCCCCATCATTCCACTACTTCAGCATTCCTTCTTGTCCAAAAACACTGGCAACATAATATGTGGTTCCTTGGAAACCAATTGTCTGGCTATTGCTGTTACTTGGCTGTAGTTCAGATCATTGTAGCGCACATCCCAGCCTACATACTCATGAGAGAAGTATGGATGATCCCGTCAACTGTACAAGATCCCGGACACTCAGTAGCTAAGTTGAGCCTTCCTGACCCTTGACTTTCATACAAAACGAACAATAACATAAATTCTCAGTCACTCATCTTCATTTTCTCACAACATTTGTACTCCATTCACCCTTCATTCGTTTCCGCAGCAAGTGGTCATACAGGAAGCATTTGACAGAACTTAGGCTACGTCCTGATGTCTCCTCCACCTCCTAACACCGGCAGACTGTAACTTAAAGGCCTAATCACACTACTACCAGGTATGATTCCCTCACCTTAAGATGGCCTACGGCTTTCTGAACTAGTCAACACTGTGTGAACTACACACAACCATGTGAACTAATCCTCCATATCAATAGTTCACTACTCCTTCAGGGCTCAAACTAGGCCCGGGGGAATTAAGGTGGATAGTCTACTGACCTGTCACACCTGGGTCGATTTACAAACTCCAAACCTCCAAGGGGACTTTAACTGAGTACCATCAATTGTTCAAACCTGTTCCTTAACACCTTAAAATTAACTCCCACTGTGACATACTCCTCAATATACCTTCGAGGTCTATTCCGTAGCCGTGGAGGCATCAGTTCCTCATTGTCTTCCTTGGCACACGACACTTCCAAGGGGGCTAGTAACCACTCCTCCTTACCCACATATGGCTTTACCTTCTCAGCCGCCCTTTGCACTTTTTGTCCGGTAAAAACGTTTTCTAACAGGTAAGCACCACCATCCCTTATTACTTCTATCGTCTTGTAGGGACTGGCCCACTTAGGGTTTAGCTTCCTGCTAGTACCTGGCAGTGTCACTTCTTTCCTGACCCACACCAATTGTCTAACACTGACGGCTTGGTTAGTTCTTCTCCGGTTTGCCACTTCCCGGTACTGTCGGGTCTGTTTGATCACCTCCTGAGTCACCTCGAGTCCTTCGGAGTCTCCGGCAATACTGGGTAGAGGGGAATCCACTTGACGAGGGGCATGGCGTCTAAAAAAAGGCGAAGAATGGTTGAACGGCCGTCGAAGAGTGTACAGCATGGTTTAACACTGTCTGGCAGGATGCCAGATACTGTGGCCATTTGAGTGGATACCCTGCACACAAGATAGCCAGTACCGTTTTAAGAGAAGAATGGAGTCTCTCCGTGGTGCTGTTCCCTCTGTGTGGTAGGTGACAATCCGATGTCTTCTGCAGAGGTCTTGGAACTGCCGGGACACAAACTCCAACCCGTTGTCGTGGACCACAGACTGGGGGGTGCCGAAGTCTGCGATGTACTGCTCCATGCTCTCCACTACAGTGTGTGTGTGTTTGGTTTTAAGGGGGTATAATTTTACAAACCTACTGAAATGATCAATGACTGTTAAGACATACCGATAACCATGTGTCCCTGCGGTCATATCAGTAAGGTCAATTCCTAATCTTTCTAAGGGCTGTGACACGGATGGTAATTCTTGCCATTTCTGTTGCAACCCTGTGTTACCCTTAAACTGTTGGCAAGTGATGCAATTTTTGACATAGTGGGTGGCTTCAGATTTCAGGTTGGCCCAATAGAAAAATTCCTCTGCCTTGGCTATGGTTTTCTTTTGCCCAAAATGTCCAGAAGCTATATGGGCAAACTCTAAGGCTTTCTGTTTGAGAGATTGAGGAACTACCAAGCAATAGTGAAGGATGCCATCTACTTTTTCTTTGATAAAATATAGAACTTTTTCTTCTACAAATTGATCTAAGATGACTTTAGGATATAATTTTGTAGGTAGTTTTCCCCCTTCTAGATATTCTGCTAGTCCTTTCCACCTTTCATCCTCCCTTTGGGCCTCGGCTATTGCTGCTAGATTAAGCCCTAAATAATTTCTGGGCTCAACTACCTGACGAATTACTCTTATTGGTCTTGACAAGCTGTCAGCCACCACATTATGTTTTCCTTTTAAATACTTGATGTCATAAGTATATTCTCTCATTTCGACAATCCACCTGCTCATTCTGGGGCTTTTGGTTTTTCTTTTGAAAATGCTAGTTAAGGGCTGATGGTCGGTAAAGATACTAAATTTTGTTCCCCATAGGTAATGATGGAAATTTCTACAAGTTAAGACTACTCCCAGGGCTTCTCGATCAGTGGCCGAATATCTAGACTCAGTGTGGTTTAATTTCTTTGAAAAGTAACCTATGGACTTGTTACTTCCATCTGTTTGAATTTGACTTAGGACACCTCCGACATGAATATTACTAGCATCCATTGTGACTATAAACGTTTGTGTTAAATCTGCCTTAACTAGCACTGAGGCATCACTTAAGATTTGTTTTAGGGTGGTAAAGGAATGTTGGCATTCTTCAGTCCAATTAAATTTGATATTCTTTTTAGTGAGATTGTTAAAGGGGGCTGCTAATTTGGCAAAATTTTGGATGTGTTTACGGTAGAAGGAACACATTCCCAAGTAACGTCTGACTCCTTTAACTGTGCTGGGAGGTTGCATTTCTTTGATGGCTTCTACATTTTTAGGGTCAGGTTTACATCCTTCTTTGGAAACTAAATGGCCTAAAAATTTTACTTCTGCCTCCCCAAAAGTACATTTGCTTAAATTTAGTTTGATGCCACTTTCCTCTAGAGTCCTAAAGATCTTTTGGACTCTAGTTAGCATGGTAGGAAAATCAGGGGCCCACAAGATTATGTCATCTAGATAATTCCTAACCCATCCCTCTTTCAATAGTGGGGTTAAGATTGAAGCCATTTGTCGAGAGAAGATGGCTGGCGAGCAGGACAATCCAAACGGGAGTCTGCGAAAGCGATATAAGGAGACTCCATCACTAAAGGTGGTGATGTCCCGAGAATTTTCTTTGATGGTAACTTGGAAGTAGGCTTCCTTAAGATCTAGGGTGGTATAGAAAGCCTGGCCCGAGGCTTGCTCGACTAGTTCGTCCAACCTCGGGAGAGGATAAATATCAGTGGCCAAGTGGGTATTTACCTTCCTGTAATCGAGACACATCCTCTTAGAGCCATCTGGTTTGCTCACTAATACTATAGGGCTGAGCCACGCAGCAGTTGATTTTCTATAATTTCCCGGGTTTCCATATCCTCTAGCATTTGGCTAATCATTTCCTTTGAAGCTTCAGGGTACCGGTACATAGGGGCCCGCACAGGATTTGCATCTGTTAACTCAATCTCTACTGGGGGGACCTTAAGGGTTCCCAACTCTCCCTCTTCCAGCAAAAAAAGCTGATCATGGGCTAATATTACTTTGCTTAATTCTGCCTTTTGGGCTTTCCTTAAATGGGACATGGGCAATTGAGATAGAAGATGGGTTAACTTTTCCTTACGTCCTCCAGGAATACTAGGTTGGTCGGAATGGGGGAGGAGGTCATTTTGGATGTGGTGTATTGAAGGTGAATTTCGCTCTTCTCATACCAGCCAAAAAGGGTGCCTACTTTGAAAATTTTGGGTACTTTGGTGTTGTTAGTTACTGGGCATGGGATAGTTTGATCATTATTTACTTCAACACAAAAGGGGTGACAGTTACTGGAGGGTTTTCCTTGTGGGTGTACTATAAGGATGGTACCAGTTTTTTCTTCGACAGATAGGGGAATGAATTTAGTTTGATATGGATCGAGCCGAATTTCCTTGGGATTGTGCAATTGGTTCTCAAACTTTAAGGACATTACGCGGGGAGGAAGTTGTGTTACGTTACGGATTGCACTTTTCCGGGGTCAAATTAGGTGGACGGTATAAGGAGCCTTTCCCCAGTGAAATAACTTCTTCTCGGGATCCCATAAGAACGAGAAATGAAATAAGATGTCAGTTCCCAATAACATGTCGGCTTGTAAATAACTATTTGGAACCACTGGGACCCATTTCTTTACTACAGTTTGCAGCCCAATGCCTATTTCTACTAATACCGAACCAAGTATTCTGAGGGGTGTTCCTGTCACTCCTTGGAGACAAGGGAAGTTTCTTTTCTGGTGGAGTTCACAACCTAATTTGCACCTGGTGGATTCCTTCATTAAAGTGTAACTACTACCAGTGTCCACCAAAGCTGACAACAATTTATTATTCACTGATAGTTGGATTATAGGAGAGGTGGGGGCCTGAGTTAGTCAGCTGTTATTCTGGTTAACTCTTCCTGGGCAATTGGCATTTCCCCTTCGGCAATTCATACGTCGGCAATCGAAGCACGACCCATCGTGGGGAGCCGAGGCACATTCTCTCAGGTTGTGAATGTGAGAACGACAGTAGGGGCAGAATAGTTTTGGCTTTGGGGATGACTATGACCGGCCAGAGGGGGTGAAAGACTGGTATTGATGGTATTGGTTGGGCGAGTTATTTGATTTCATTCAACTTATTTCAGTGGTTAAGGCTTTCATTTGTTCTTTAAGGTCCTCCATATTGGACTTGTTTCCTGATTCAGGGGAGGGGGTTGGGGCAAGAGTTAGGGGTCGTCTCTATTTTGGTCTTACTGAACTTTCATTCTCTCTGGACACCTTCTTTACGAATGGGGTTTGTGTTTCCAGGAAAAGTTGCCTTTGATATTCTACCCTGTCCAGGAATTTATTTAGAGGGTAGGCTTCATCTAAGAAGCCTTCCAACTTATCTTTGAGGTCTCGAGGTAGACCTTGCCACACCTTTCGTTTTAAATATTTGTTTCGATCAGGGAATCTTTCATTTGGGAATTTAGACTCTAATGTGGCGTACTTGCAAATGGCTCTATTACAAAAAAATTGTGGGCTTTCTCCCCAATCGTAAAGTTCGTTTTCTAAGTCCTGCCACGCTCGGTCTAGGTTCACATCCACAGCAAATTCATTTTTTAATAGATGGCAAAAATTCCTCCATGAAAGGTTCGGTTGTTTTCGCTGGTGGTTATGTATTAGCATTACTATTTCTGACCCTAATCTGCTTTTTGCTACTTGAATTCTGGAGGCATCATCGGGTGTGGCCTGTTCTATTAATTCTATAAACATTTGGAGGCGAGTTGAAGCCTCTAGGCCTTCCAGGTGATTTAGTTCGAGTATTGGGATGTCTCTCGGTTTGGTTACAGTGGGGCGACTGGCTACAGGTGAGGCAAGGGCCTCTTCCTGTTTGATGAAGCGACTACCTATATTCTCTATCACCGTGGCCTGTCGACGCACCAAATTCCTCGATTTCCTCTCTCATTGTTTCGGGGTCTGAGCGATTCCGATGGTCCTCTACCATCTCCACTTCTTCTCCTTCGACATAATCCATTTTGGCTAGGGATATTGTGTCACTTTGTATCTTAATCCAGACTACTTAGTCTAACTTAACCTAACTACTTTGCTACCTTAATCCAGGCTAACTTAATGTTTAATCCGACTCTTCCCCGTCCATGAAATTCCTTATTGTTTTCCTTAGTTTGCTTTTCACTCTTTGTTTACCTTCCTGATTCCAATGAATTCCATCCTCTGATAGGTTCTCTACCCAAAACTCACTGTTGAAATGGATTTGCTGATTGGGCAGGTGGTTTTGTAATTTTTTATTGATAGCCCTTTGTACTTTCCTATAATCCTGATGGGACATGAACTCTTCATTAGGGTAGAATCTTGGTTCTATTAAGCACACCCATACTACTGCTTGGCAGTCCTGTTCAATGGATTCTATTATTTGGCTAATGTTTCCTACAATGTCCTTAGGTTTTGATTCCTGGTCAATATCATTACTACCTATCCAAAGTATACATAGATCATGTTCCCAATTTAGCACTTCATTCATTCGGGTATCATTATTGAAATTATCTGCCCTACCTCCAGGTGCTCGGAATATTCTTATTTCTGTATTTTCCACTTTAAACTTTTTAGGGATTTGACTATGGCCCACCACTGAAATCTTCCACATCCTCACTGGTTGTGGCAATTGTTAGGTAGTGCTCAAATACCTTGAATTCCACCGCTGCCACCAGTGTGGTGCCCGGGGGAATGATAATAGTATTATTATTGAATTTTATTTATTTTGATTTACTTTAACATTTATTGATGGTCACTGATGTTGTTAATTATTTCCCTGTCTATAAAAAAAAGAAAAGCTGCCACCACCTCAAGAAGTTTAATGAGAACTTGAGGATTCTCAGGGAATTTAATTACTTCCTTAAGGGAAGTTAAGATACTCGAAAGAAGGGTAATTATGACTAGGGAAATATAGGTGACCAAAGGGTAGTATTAACTGAACAATTTATCTGGCTGGTAGAGTGGACTGAGTTTTGCTAAGGCACATGGAAACGTGGATCTGTTTCATATCCTTTTTCAAGTCGTGTTGAACACTTACCTACACTTACCTTACCACACTATCGGAGGAGATATTACAAAACGAGGCCAATTCTTTTGATTAATTAACGGTATTTATTCACATTAAAATTTGGATGACACTGGCTGGATGTTGAATTTACACCGGAAAAATAAACTAAGGCATCAGAAAACTTAACTGCTCATAACAGAGAAATAAAAAAATATACACGGAGTTGGCATGTCTCTATCTCATTCCGAGACATCAACTCTCTCCATTTACAAAAATTTTATGCCCTTGACTCCCTTCCTTAACTAATTCACCCTATAAATGTTGAAATTTAGTAACTGGGCCTGAGAGTAGTTAAATAACCTTCTCTCAGGGCCGATTTCACAGTCGTCTGGTAACGCGCTTAACAACAAGCCTTACCAATCTGGTAAGAGGCATTACTAATACCTCGATCCGATTTCACAGTCGTTGTTTTGGTGGTATCGGCAATCCCCAACCTGGTGTCGATCAAAAACTCTGATTCAGTAATGTTGGTATGCCTGAGCAGCGGGAAATGTAAACATTGCATCAGCTGAGTGGAAGACACTCAAGACAGGCGACAAAATAAAAATGAGCACTCCACGAGAGAAGGCAACACCACTCACTTACGAGAACAAGATTACTCTTGTGGGCCTCATTAGAGAAAATGAGGCAGTGCTGTGGTTACTATGTGTGGCAAAGTTGTTGAATATATTGATGCAACAAAACACTAAACATACACACATACTTTTTTTTTTTCAAGGGCAATGAAATTTTTTTATTTTGTTTGTAACAAAGGAAGCATTACATGTACTATTAAGTTTTATTTCATTTATTGATTTATTTAGTTGTAATTGTTATTTGAACACTATGAAGGCATTGAATTTAATATTTATTTGTTAAAACAATGCTGTATTTATTTTTTAAATGGAAATATTTATTTTATTAGGAAAAGAGAAAGGATATATATATATATATATATATATATATATATATATATATATATATATATATATATATATATATATATATATATATATATATATGTATATATATTTCCATAATGAAACTGCACACTCAAGTAAAGTTAGAAAAGTAAAGAAACAAATAAATTATATGAAATAAATATGTTTAGACTTAACCATATTTCAGATATAATATATATATATATATATATATATATATATATATATATATATATATATATATATATATATATATATATATATATATATATATATTGTTACGGTCACACCGTAAGGACACGGTTCTTATGCCCTAGTGCCGGGTGTCCACATATGAACAACTCAGTCACAACCACGTTACGGGCGTGTGCGAACTGTAGTGCTGATGTTTATACGTCCTTTTAACCCACCAAAGGACAAGGAAAGTCGACTATCCCGTAGGCCTAGTCTTCTCCGAGGGCCACGCGCCGGCGGCTGGACAACAGACTTATAAGCAGGAGTGCCCGGTTAAGGAACCTGTGCACCCTTTCAGCTAACACACAGCACCTACAGCCATCCCGTTAACGTAAAGAGGTCGCCAGTTCTTTTTACCCTCCAAAGAACAAGGAATCTCCCAGTAGTAACCACCTTCTCCTCCTTACATTCTAAAGAGACTTACAGCGAGCACGAGATTACAGTGCCTAGACAAGGAGCTGTTGCACCAACCAGAATACCGCCCACAAGGTGTCTTTCCACCCACTTCTGGTTGAACAATATCTCCTCTCGACTCAACTAACACCCTGCAAAGTAGCCTCCCGCGAGGGGACTCCTTACAGTGCGTTATATGAGTCGTAATCAACCAACACTAAGACAGGATTACTCCTCGTCTGTGTTATCCAACAAGAGGCCCCAGATGATAGGCTTTCTCTCTCTCTCTCTCTCTCTCTCTCTCTCTCTCTCTCTCTCTCTCTCTCTCTCTCTCTCTCTCTCTCTCTCTCTCTCTCTCTCTCTCTCTCTCTCTCTCTCTCTCTCTCTCTCTCTCTCTCTCTCACAATGAGGACAACGCCGACAAAGCAGACAACGTAGGAACTGCTTCCCAAGACTCAAAAGTCTGACAATATCCAGAACCTCCTTGCGAGAACTTTCTGGATATTGAAACCTAGATGGAGTTACCACAGGCAAGATGTTAATTATACAGCCACTCACGTCTTTCTCACTGCTCTGGCTTGTAACCGTTTCCTCTACAGACAGGGCCTTACTGTCTAGCTACACAAATATACCCCTTATCTAACAGGCCAGTCGAATAACCCACTCCCTTAAATATGAGGTTAGACAAAATAATGCCAATTTGTGGGGAGCTCAGAGCGCGATAGGTGTTCTCGGTGACGGCTAGCGGGTAACTGACTCACTCAGCGCCACACAGCCCGCAGCTGCCCGAGCTGAGATGCCATGTCGTACGATGAGCGCACCGGGTTTCTCCACTCCTCGCCCAGCTCCGCCTCTAGCCTAGTGAGAAAACACTTTCCTTCACTAAATCATTGCTGCGTTCAGAAGCGACCTAGAGATAATAAGCATATGAGAAGAAGCAGAAAAAAACAAAGCACAGGACGAGACACTTTGCAACGCAAAGAAGACAGAGGGAAAGTCAGGAATATTAGGAGAACAAGCAAGGAAGAATTAAAGTAAACACTGAGCAATGAAGTCGCCTTAATACTCGCTGGCAACTCACCTCCCGGCCACAGCTCGTCTCCCTGCCTTTTGTCACGTAGACCACAGACGCTCTCCTTCCCGCCACGTGGGTCGGTTACACAAAAAGGCGTAACCCTCCAAGCCTCGCCGTCTACAGCTGACACAACACACACTTCAATTCTCGCTTCTCGTCACACCTCTCTACAGATGTAGAAACCACACCCCTCAAAGACACCTAGCATGCCTTTATTCCTTCTCCTCAGAGAAATTTCATTCTACCTCCCGGACTAACCTCTCCAGTCGGCACTACTGTCACTGGCGGTTCTAGGACCAAAGTACGTATGTAAATAGTTCGTATGCATAAAGTTCGTACGCAATTGTTCGTAAGCAAATGTTCGTAAGGGATAAAGTTCATATGGAAAAAGTACGTAAGCAAAAGTACGTACGCAAAAGTTCGTATGCAAATGTTCGTATGGTATAAAGTACGTATGTAAAATATTCGTAACGACAGAAGTTCGTCGGGACAGAAGTTCGTATAGAAAAAGTTCGTATGGAAAAAGTTCGTATGCAAATGTTCGTACGCAATTGTTCGTACGCAAATGTTCGTCAGAGATAAAGTTCGTCTGACAAAAATACGTAAGTAAAAGTTCGTATGCAAATGTTCGTATGGTATAAAGTACGTATGCAAAATATTCGTAATGACAAAAGTTCGTCGGGACAAAAGTTCGTATAGAAAAAAAATCATATGCAATTATTCGTACGCAAATGTTCGTCAGGGATAAAATTCTTCTGGGTAAAGTAGTACGTACGGAAAAGTTCATAAGCATGTTTGTATGGTAATAAGTCGCTATGGATAGTTGCTATACGAAGATTTTCTATACAAATTTTTGTCCGAAATCCATGAGAAATGGTGGGGTGTCGCTGAGAGCCGACCCTGATGACAACCAGCATCACCACCACTATCACCGCTTACTTCGCCTCCGCCACCGACAACCAACATCATAACCTTGCACTCTACCGCCGCCGCCTTCTCGTTAACGCAAAATATATACATTGAGCACACAAACATGATGAGCCATTGCCTCCAGGAATTATTTCAAGAATAAAGATCTTGTGTTTCACCACTGGAAGACCTTATGGTCGCCAAGTTACGTAAAAAAATGCACACACACACACACACACACACACACACACACACACACACACACACACACACACACACACAGACACACAGATATATATATATATATATATATATATATATATATATATATATATATATATATATATATATACATATATATATATATATATATATATATATATATATATATATATATATATATATATATATAGATAGATAGATAGATAGATAGATAGATAGATAGATATATGTATTATATATATATATATATATATATATATATATATATATATATATATATATATATATATATATATATATATATATATATATATATATATATATATATATATATATTATATATACATATACATACATATACATACATATATATATATATATATGTATATATATATATATATATATATATATATATATATATATATATATATATATATATATATATATATATATATATATACTTCCATCATCCACATACTACTACTAATACCCTCCTCCATATGCTGCTACTACTACTACTATTACTTCTACTACTACTACTTCTACTACTACTACTACTACTACTACTACTACTACTACTACTACTACTACTAATAATAATAATAATAATAATAATAATAATAGTAATAACAATAATAATAATAATAATAATAATAATACTATACTACTACTACTACTCTCCATATACTACTATTACTACTCCTCTCCATATAATACAACTACTACTACTACTACTACTATAACAATTACACCACCATCACAACCACCACCTTAACACACACACACACACACACACACACACACACACACACACACACACACACACTCTCATCAGGGTCGGCTCTCAGCGACATCCCACCATTTCTCATGGGCTCGTAAGCATGTTTGTATGGTAATAAGTTACTATGGATAGTTGCTATACGAAGATTTTCTATACGAACTTTTGTCCGAAATCCATGAGAAATGATGGGGTGTCGCTGAGAGCCGACCCTGATGACAACCAGCATCACCACCACCACCGCCGCCTACGAATATTTTACATACGTACTTTATACCATACTAACATCTGTATACGAACTTTAGCGTACGAACTTTTACTTACGTATTTTTGTCAGACGAACCTTATCCCTGACGAACATTTGCGTACGAACGTTTTGCTTACGAACATTTGCATACGAACTTTTTTCCATACGAACTTTTGCGCGTACGAACATTTTTCTAACGAACATTTGCACGACGAACATTTAACCTTACGAATTTTTTCCATTACGATTTTTTTCCATTACGAACTTTTTACATGACGAACTTTATACCCTACGTACTTTATCCTGACGTACTTTAGGCAAACGAACTTTATCCTACGAATTATTGCCATACGAACTTTTTCTATACGAACTTTTGTCCGGAACCCGGAAGAGAAGGATGCAGCAGGAAAAAAATTAAGAGAAAAGAATAGAGGAGAAAAAATTGTGAGAATAAAGTCAGAAAGAAGGATCAATTAGTTAGGAAAAACCGAAATGCAGTAATAAGAAATAACAAGGAATTGAAAAAGAAAGAGAAGAAAATCTTTATCAATGAAGATCAAGCACCTATGAGAGCTGCCATGCTTAAAGTGATTAAGAAACAGACTACAGTGAGAAATACTACAGCTAGAGATGGGACAATTCTAGCATGGCTAGCTGATTGAGAGACTCGTTGAAATCACTACTCCTGATGACTTTCATAAAGTGGGAATTAACTCACCTGATTGGAAAGGACTCAGTTGGACTACATAATGTAATAAGAACGAGAAGGAGTACAGCATTGTCATGGGGCCCTTCACGATTCTGCTGAGTATAACACCGTACAGACGTAAACACACAATGCACTACACTCACAGACCACGCAATATACTAAGAATAAGACAAACTCACAGACCTTACCTATACAAAGGCATTTGCCCGTACAAGGCATTACATCCACACAAAGTATTATACCCCCACAAAGTTTGTGTTATATGAATGTATTGACCCTTAATGTTTGTGGTCTAAAATCAAAGTTGTTATTGGATGAATTTATTGGGCTTCTCCAGTGCTATGAGGTTGTTTGCATGTGCGAGACAAGCCTAGGTGTGTTGATGTAGATATGGACACTGTAAAGGTTAAGATGAAAGATTGGGTTTAATATTGCTTTTAAGAACAGGCATGCCTTAAGTAGATTTAAGTGAGGCGGTTTTCTTATTGCTAATAGAAATAATGTTGATTTTAAATGGAAATTCAAATCCAGAATGGCTATGAAACTTTACGGTCAGTTTGTGTGAATGGTAGGTTTAGAGAAGGACTTGGTAGTTACTTGTGCGTATATTCCACCTAGTCACTCACGTTATGGCAAACCAGAGTATTTTGATGAATTAGATGATTTTTTTTTGTCTACACGACTATTAGGTCTCCACACTTCACACTTCGACTCCATATCAGCCACGTGGCGGATATGGATAAGTACTTATCTTTTCATTTATAAATTTTGATAGTGTAAGGAATTTATCTACTGTTTTTCTTTATCATAATGGCATCTGTTTACGAAATAAAATCGCATCTGCGCCTCGTCCAACTCGCTACTTTTGGTCATAGAGAACATTTGATAGTTTCTATATTAATAACACCTAACTAAACATAACCGAACCAAACCTTAATCTATAATGACAAATAACAGAACCTTGTTCAAACCAAACTAAACTTTACTTTTCGAAGAGGTCTCACAGAAAATATTGAA
>JAXIVD010000811.1:77500-95000 GCA_036785275.1 Cancer borealis
GATCGTGGACCTGTGTTTGTTTGTCTCTCCTCAGTTACACAATACACATACAATGTTCAAACTAATGCATATGTAAAGTTGTATGTACGTACAATCCTAGTAATTTAGTTGCTACAGAAGTCTTAAAGAATCTCTTGTAATTTATGATGAAAGTTCTTGATGACATGGTGAGGCTCAACCCTGGGGGAGGCGGTGGTCTAGTGGCTAGCGGTCGGGCATATCAGCTCAGGGTCCCGCGTTCGAGCCTCGGCACGGGCTGGCCACTTTTCTTCGTTACTACCGCCGAGTGGCCTAAGATCATAACACCATAACACCATCCTCGCCGGGACTGCAACGTTATATGCGCGAGGAGCTTCTGCTGGCAGCATGAGCCTAATAATGATAAGAAACAAGGTGTCACTTAAAAAATCTAACCCGCGCTACTAACGGGCGGAGGCCATCCATCTAAGGTCTCCCTGAAGCCTACCGGTGCCATGGGTAAAATATAAAAAAGAAAAGAATGTGATGCTTCAGTGTTTGCATGATGCTGCGTACTGTTTACTCCTTAATAAACCAGGCGCAAAATCATTGTTGACTCGATTCATAAATCTGTGTCAAACACATTTTCGCGTGACCTTAGCACTTATTCCGTTGTCGTGTAAGCGTTGCCGGCGGATCCATGGCCAGATGGACTCGGGAAACACAGTTAAACACAGTCCGACGAGAAGATCAGGTCATCAGTTACTCTGACATCGGTACAACGATCTGAAGTGTTTGTCATGTTCAGGTGTCACAGTTCCTGCAGCAGCATGACAAAGGGCACAGGCCACCGGCAGAAGGATAAGAGGACCATGGTGGACACTGAAAATTCCTGTGCTTCTCTATCTTAGAGCTGTTTCCCAAATATTTGAAGAAAAAAAAAATCACATGAAATGAACAAATACATTTCAGTTTTCCGTTTAACATCGTCTGTAGTATCACTAGGATCACAAGGTCACCAGCACAAGGACGACACAAGCCAATGCTGTGACCGTCACCTCCATCTATGATCAATGCTCTTTACTTGGATTCCATTACACCATGTATGCATACGCAGTTTCCTTTAATACATTTTACTTCTGTTTCAAAAGGGTTTATTTGGTTTAATTGATGACACAAGGGTGCAGCAGACACGGTCACTACCTCACTGCTGCTCATCATTTATTTTCCATATATGATGATTCGTTCTCAGTTTCATGAGAGGCATACGAAGGTTTCACGTAACATTTCTTCAAGGCCAGTCTTTCCTACTTGATACTTCGCTTTCTCAATCTAATAAGACTCTCTTTCTCCGATTATAATGTTAAATCAAGTTGAATAATATTGAAATTTCTCTCAGACGAAAATGACACGGCGTTGAGCGGGTGTTGAACGGGCGGAGAGGAAGGGTTGGGGTGCCAAGAATGTTGTCCAGTCGCCGAACACTAATTACCAGCGACGCCCACGGTGACATAAAGTAAACAGTCACACCAAACGAGTGCCCACACACTCTTGAAACTGGTGAGAATACTGTCCAATGCGATATCAACATGGAGTGAAAAAGAGAATGGATATGTGCTATTGTTTTTATTAGCTGGGGTGTTGCGTGGAACCGCTTATTAGATTTATCACAACGATGCCGCATGCAAACAACAGCGAGTCTTTATTGGTTTTGCATTGATGAAGAGGCAGTAAAAAGGCTTAAAACGCAGGGAAAAATACACTAACTAATCCATTCTCCCACTAAGCAATCAAACAACTGAAACAAAATAATGAATAAACAAAGCTTAAAGTTGCTACTAAAACCAGAAAGTTACGCCATCTTGTCAAAAATGCATTTGTATGAGTGTGTATTCGTTGCGCAAGTCATAATTTGTTCATGACGTTTCATCAATAAAATCACATCGTAAATTAGTTCCTGATTGTAACATACTAAGTACAAGAGTAATAAAAAAATGTTTGCTATAAAATCCTTTGGGAGTTAATTAGCCTGTTCGCAGCTACGGTCGTAGACACCTATCAGCGCTAGAATTTTTAATTTTCTCCGCTTCTCCGGGGCAAAGGGGTGACTTAGTTAATTTAGAAGCCGATCTGCAGAAAAAATACGACATGAATTGCTGCACATGTGTATTTAAAATTAAAAACATAATCTTAATGTTATTATTCTTACTTACTGGTGCATGATAAGGCTTTGTTAATTGTATTATAAGATAAAGCTACAATTAGATAATTATTATTTTTTCAGTAAGTATGAGCAGTAAAAATAAAAGGATGTTGATTTCGGCTTATACATTTTATCTGAGTGTGTTAAAAAATATTGGAAATCACTGTCACGTCTTATATACGAAGGTGATCAGTGAAGAGAACAAAAACAGCACCGCTGCCAGACGTACGACATAGTATACTAAGCGCCGTTAAAAAGACTGGTATTTATCATTATGGAGACATTTTACTTCTAATAAACCCTTGCCACAGCGTTTGCAGCTGACAATGCAATCAGGAGTGTCGCTGAGTAGCCTGCTAGTGTTTGTTGTGGTTTGCTGCCAGTATCCGAGGATGTAGTTGTCGTACTGGAAAAAATTAAGTCTGCGACACAAAATTATATTTTCTATACATTACATGGATTTGCCTATTGTTTGGTACATTCAAATGAAAGTATGTATCGGTATATGCCCATTGAGATTAGTAGAAAATGACAAATTGCTTGCCTTGATACAAATATAAGCTGTCTTAAGAATATCATATGAAATTATGAATAGAGGCTTAAACGATGTCATATGCCGTCGGACATCATGAGCTTAATAGACTTAAATTTCATACGCATTAATGTGCAATAATATATAGAGGAAACACCTTAATTATATCTGACGTGTAAGTAATAACCTCGGGAGAAGACACTAATGTTATCTCCATATTATTCCTCAACTACTTTCATTTAAAATTTTTACACAGTGCAGTCTCCCAAACATGTACGTACATAGTTTTCTAAATACTTGTATTCATTGATGTATATGGGTTTGTGTCTTGAATGTTTGTTTATAATCTAAGATTAATCTATTGTATTTTACAAGTCAATAAATTTTCTTGGTTTTCTATCATGTTTACCTAAAAGGACATTATTTTTAAAGTAAATTACAACAATAATTTAATATGAATATTCAGATTGTTTGGACACCTGAAAAGACTGGGTGAGGTGCCAAGGATATACAATGCTGGGATCATCTTCTGGGTAACGTAATCCTACTATTGCCACTTAGAAAACAATATGAAACATAAAGCTCATCAAAAAATATACAACTATTATTGTTAATTGAAATGTTAGAATCAAGAACGGATACATTTATATTTAGGTTAGGTTAGGTTATTTTCTTAAGCAATTTACTATCGAGCAATTGATAGTTTGAGAAATTATTTCTTGAGCAATTTACTTCAAGAAATTTATCTAGATTCAGGCTATAATATGACAATCAGGAAAAAAAATTTAAAGTAAAATGCCAAACTTTTGGGTAATGAAATAAAAAAAGCTTATATAACCGAACCTAACCGAGCCAAACCGTACCTAGCCAAACCTAATCTAACCATAACCTAACGTAACCTAACCGGTATTAATTTATATCATCAGAATGCTCTAGAGAATTCAGAGCTGTACTTTTGCATTACCTGTTGCATTTGGATAAGATCTTCTTAATCCAAATTCTGTCGCAAATTCTTAGTTTGTGAGATATTCATTATTTTCTGTGACATCTCTTCGAAAAGTAATAAGGAAAAAAATCTAAAGTAAAATGCCTTAACTTTTGGGTAATGAAATATAAAAAGCTTATATAACCGAACCTAACCGAGCCAAACCGTACCTAATCTAACCACAACCTAACTAGTGATGGGCGCTTTGTGAAAGAGTCGGTTCATAGAGCCGGCTCTTCCAGATGAACGAGAAGAGCCGGATCTTTCTCGAGAGCCGTTTGAGATTTTTTTTGAGAGCCGTTAATTTTTTTTCTTCTAGTTTTTCCATATTTTTGCAATTTTCTAACAAAATGCAAAAATTACCGATTGTTAATAATTATAGTAATGATAATAATAATAATACTTACGAGAATGAAGCCTATTCATAAAAATTATATAGTAAAATAGTTCAGTTACCCCTTCAAGTTAACAAAGAAAACTGTATTTCCAAGTGCTTTGCTCTCTGGCAAAGAGGGGTAACTCAACACATAAAACACATATATATGAATAATTAAGAAAATATATGGTGTATATGGCAGGCCAATGATGTGGAATGTACACTATAATATTCCCTATAACATATCGGTAAATGAAGACAATCTGATAATATTAAGAGGTCAAATTAAATTATAGAACTCGTCTCAAAATAGTGTACATATTGTACAAATCAAGTATATTTTTTTCCATAGTTAATTTTTTAACACAAAACTCATTTTCTCATTATAACTCGAGAACCATAAGGTATACGTACAATGACTACGAATAGACAAAGAGTGAATAGGAATCCAACTTTCTGTTGCAACATTTAAAAATGAAATTACTCTTTATATAATGAAGGAAATTTTGTTTTCATAACCTGTGAGTAAAATAAACAAAATAACTACACTAGCTGATACGCCTTTTAAAATTATTTAAATGATTATAGGTGCATTTTTTCTGTCAAACTAATCGTTAAGGTTTTTTCCTTATAACTCGAAAACTATGAAATTGACGTAAAATGATTAGGAGTAATTAGGGAAGTTAAATGAAACAAGCTTTCTTTTCATTCTATTGAAAATGAAACTCAATGATAAATGACCATCGAAATTTTTTTTTTCTTAACTATTAGCGTTATTCAAAATCAGACTACACCAGCTGAAAGGCCTTTTGAAGGTAAGAAAATAACTATTTAACATAATTTTTGTCAAACTAGTATTTAACATTTCGTTTTGTAAAAACGAAACCTATGGAGTTTAAGTCAAAAAATCTGCGAATAATTAAAATAAGAAAATAAATATATATATTTTTTGGACCATCAGAACATGTAAACAGTTTATAAATAATGAAAACATTAAAAAAAAAAAGTTTTGGGCGTAAATTTAGATTAAATTACATGATTTGATAGAACTTTTAAAATTACATCAATTAGCATAAGTGCATTTTTTCTGTACGACTAATATTTACGCGATAAAAGACAAGTTAACTACGTTGATAATTTGAGGGGTGGTTGGGTACCCCACCACCCCTCAAACTTAAGGCCTCTTCTATTTGCGTGAATCCGTTTCAGATCACTGAATCTGGTTGGGGCTTGGCCGCTCTGGGCGGGGCTTAGCCGCGAAATCGTGTTCTATTTACCATCTTAACCCGTGATCTGTAACAGATTCCTGAATCCGTCGAATCTGATTTGGGAGGTGGGTTATAGCAGACGACACTCGTTCGCGGGTTTTTTGCACCAACCTGAGCCAGCCTCTTCTAAGAAGTTAATATTGATATATACCTCTAATAAAACAGTGTATATATACGAGGAAGATAGTAAGCGGTAGAGAAATGTTGTAGAAATATTATTGTAGGCACAGAATTGTATAATAGTAGTGATGAATATAAAAAACAAAGGAGATATATAACAGCAGCCTCTTCTCGGAATCTATTATTAATATATACCTCCAATAAAAACAGTGTATATATACGAGAAAGATATTAAGTGGTAGAAAAATGTTTCAGAAATACTACTGTAGGCTTAAAATTATATAATAATGGTGATGAATACCAGAAATAAAGGAGATATAACAGCAGCCTCTAACCGGGTTATTTATTTTCTTTGAATTTTGATATATACTCCCAAGAAAACAACTTACTTGTACGTGAAAGAGATTAAATGGTACAAACATTCTGCATAAATGTTAGTGTAGGTACAAAAATATGTATAACCGTAGCATATGAATAGTTAAATAAGATATCCCCAAAGTTTATTTTGGCTAAGGGGAAGCTCTACTCTACATTGATATACACAAATGATTCTGAAACTCATTACCGTCCCAAATAAATAGTTAATACGATATCCTCATTCCCCACCTTCTCCCAATAAACATGAGGACATGTGGGAATGTAAGGTTTTTTGGCTGGATGTAAAAGTTAAGTTTTACCCAAATCTAACCTAACCAGGGAAAGCCTATCGGCGCTACAGATTAGACATATATAAAAATAAGGGGTATTTCTTTACAACTACTGCTCCATCTCTTTATTATATATATGAAGTCTTACATACTATACATAGTGTACTCAACACATCTGTGAAGGTTTTAGGGGGTGCTTACCATTATTTACCTCGCAAAACGTCTTTGAAATTTTGTTATGTTGGTTAAGTTATGGTTAGGTTAAGGTTGTTAGGTTAGTTTGCGGTTATGTTAAATTAGGTTTGGTGCGGTTCAGTTAGGTTCGGTTACATAACATTTTTACATTTTAATAACCAAACCCCCCAAAAAACTATTTTGCGAACCCTAACTTCCGGGTGATAAAATGTAAAAAATCTTATATAATCGAACCCAACTGAACCTAACCATAACATAACCCGTAACCTAACAACTTTAACATAACCATAACTTGACATAACCTAACCAACCTAACATAACCTATTATAATTTCAAAAAGGTTTTGCGAGGTAAATAATGGTGAGCACCGCCAGAAACCTTCACAGATATGTTGAGTACACTATGTATAGTATATTTATAATAAAGAGGTGGAGCATTGTAATTGTAATGTGAGGGGGGAAAAATGTGTCAGGCAACAAAGGCCATATGGCACTATTGGGAAAGAGGTGGAGCAGTAACCTTGAGGTTCATCAGACTTGAATCTACTTTTCAAAAATCTAATGGTATTTTCAATAACACATTTAGTTATATAAAGATTTTTTATTGTACAATAAGCAGGTTGGTGATAATTAGGGATGCCGCTGTCACCCTAAATGCATCAGGAAATGAAAGTTGTAACTCTCAACACTTCCTCGGAGAAGTGACTAGTGTGACGGCTGGGCAGCGACTGCCGACTGGCCTCTCATTAGCCGCATTTTTGTCGTCCACGCGCGGGATTGGGTTTCGAAGAACGTCTTGGGGCCAATCTGTGGCCACCACAAAAACACTTTTTCTTGACTTGGTGCCGAAATATTATTATCTGGCTTGCAAACTTTCCTAAAAACTTTATTAAAAGTAAAACATAGCTAATGTGCTTTTATTTGAAATTATTTGGCGACATTAATTTCCTTTTTGTTATGGTTGCCGAAATTAATGTCCGCGCCGAAAATAATCCAACAAAGTACATAACCAAAACTAAGCGGCATAATCTAAATGGGGTCTTACTAGTGTTAAATACAATCTCAAAATGACCTCAGAACTTCTATTTGTCACACACCTACCAATAAATCCCACTATCTTTCTATTTATATATGTCTAACTATAATGCACAGTTCCCTGGGACGCAAGTCACTGCTTACTTGAACTCCCAAAAGTCCCTCTCACTATATGACCTTCCTAAGGTAGTGTCATTTAATGTGTAGTCTACAGACCTATTACCGGTAAAGATTCCTAAGATGACCTATTCAATATCTCCTTACCTTTAGTATGCACTGCAAATTCAACCTCAGAAACTTGTTAAGATCATATCAAACAGTTATGCCGTTGAATTACAGAAAAAATACGATTTATTTTAGGTTACATTATGTTTGGTTAGGCTAAGTTAGGTCTTGTTTGGTTCGGTTACGTTCGGTTTAGTTTGGTTAGGTTAGTTTTGGTTAGGCTTATTGAACTGCAGCTCTGGGAAGGTTATGCTAACAAAGTTATTTTATTTGTAAAGTTTTTTACATCTTCACCAGAATGGCGTGTGGCTACGAAAGAAAATGGCTTGTGTTCATCTAAATGTTTTCTAATTGCCCTTGCTCTATGATAACTTCTAACATCTACATATTCATTATCAAACACTGTTGATTCAATGTACTAAACTCGTATCTTGAACACCTGGAAACTGACAAATTATAGATCGAAGTGCTTGGAGATACGTTGTCATCCACTATATTCATCCGCTAATAGTACAGCCTGTGCCTTATTATTTATCTGGTAAAGCATCTTTCATGTTAGGTTGGTTATGTTATGTTAGGTACGGTTTAGTTCAATTAGGCTCGGTTATATAAGCTTTTTACCCAAAACTTAGGCACATACCATATCTATAAGCGAGCATTATGAAGATACATTCGTTAGGTTATGTTTAGATTAGGTTAGGTAATGTTGTTAGGTTATGTTTGATTAGGTATGGTTTGGTTTGGTTATATAAGCTTTTTATATTTTATTATCCCAAAGTTAGGCTCGTGTCGTATCTATAAGCGAGCACTATAACGATACAGCATTCGTTAGTTATGGTTAGATTAGGTTAGGTTTGGTTAGGTACGATTTGGTTCGGTTATATGAGTTATTCATATTTTATTACCCCAAAGATAGGCACGTGCCGTATCTATAAGCGAGCACTTAGGTACGGCTGCCGTACCTGTAAGCTGTGCTATTATAGATAGTACGCCACATACTCATTTCATGACATTACTGGCATTAATCAGGATAAAGCTATGCTTTACCCTAATTAAAGCTATGCTTTACCCTGATTAAGGTTGTGCTTTACCGCTTTACCACACAATATTATCACTTTTGTGTATTCAACGCACTATTTTTCTACTAAGGTGGCGTCATTTCCACAATTAAGGTGGGAATCAGTATATTTTACTCAAATAAGTAACTATTTACTCTCTCTGGACCGCCATATTTCCTTTTTGTGGGTGTTTTTCAAGGGAATCCGGTTTGCAAGCTGAAATCCGTCTCCCAAGACACCTCCAGAGCAGTCTTCGAAGCCGAGTCTCCTCGGCTTGGAACTGTCTTCGTATCTTCCAAGCCGAAAGTGGACGACAAAAACGCGCCAGGCGGGATTGACTTGAGATTGACTTGGGTTTACCGAAGATAATCTTCGAAGCCGTGGACGACAAAAATGCGGCTATTGTTATTGTTTTGATCCAGCGAATCCAAAACAGATTCTGCTGTTCTATTTGCACCCAATTAATCCAAAACGGATTCGGATTCGGAGCAGAATCCGGAGTAGATTATTGAGAACAAATAGAAGAGGCCTTTACATTACGTAACAGTCAACCGCCAATTGTTCGCGCGCTCTCTCTCTCTCTCTGTCTCTCTCTCTCTCTCTCTCTCTCTCTCTCTCTCTCTCTCTCTCTCTCTCTCTCTCTCTCTCTCTCTCTCTCTCTCTCTCTCTCTCTCTCATAGAAATGTTAAATAAGAAGAAAAAAAAGATAGTATGTGTGTGTGTGTGTGTGTGTGTGTGTGTGTGTGTGTGTGTGTGTGTGTGTGTGTGTGTGTGTGTGTGTGACCATGAATGAAAAATTGTCTAAGTCTCTCTCTCTCTCTCTCTCTCTCTCTCTCTCTCTCTCTCTCTCTCTCTCTCTCTCTCTCTCTCTCTCTCTCTCTCTCTCTCTCTCTCTCTCTCTCAGATAGATAGATATTAAATGAGAAAGAAAATAGATCATATGTTTTGTGTGTGTGTGTGTGTGTGTGTGTGTGTGTGTGTGTGTGTGTGTCTGTCTGTCTGTCTATCTGTCTGTCTGTTAGTCTGTCTGTCAGACAGACAAACAGACAGACAGATAGACACACACACACACAAAACACACACACACACACACACACACACACACACAAAAAAAAAAAACCATGATCTATTTTCTTTCTCATTTAATATATATCTATCAGAGAGAGAGAGAGAGAGAGAGAGAGAGAGAGAGAGAGAGAGAGAGAGAGAGAGAGAGAGAGAGAGAGAGAGAGAGAGAGATAACCGTTATTACGTAACCCCACACCCCCACCCAACCATAAACATTAAAGGCGTTTACATGTAATGTCAAGACCTCTTGCCAAGATGCAATGACTAGGCAAATTCTGACCAAAATATCGCAAACACTTTAGGCGTTTACATGTAATGTCAAGACCTCTTGCCAAGATGCAATGACTATGCAAATTCTGACCAAAATATCGCAAACACTTTCAATATACGAATATCTGCGTTTGCCAATGTTTTGCATCCTCTCGAGTAACGAATCACAGCTCACCAACTTCAGAACTTCATCTGTGTAGACAGTGAGCGAGATAATATTTCGATTAAATAAGACGAAAGTAAGACGTTCAAGACCACAACAGTTGTAGAAATAAATAAGATTTATAATATATATGTTGTTTTTTATAGAAAAGCTAACCAAAAACAAGCATAAAGCTTGAAATATATTAGGGAAGTGTTGAAAATTGCGAACGTTGGGCCCTCTACGTGGGTGGGGCGAAGCGGATGTGTGTGTTTTCATGAGAAAGAATCTGGGTATATATTTCAAATAAATCAGAAGAAAGTAAGATGTTTGAGACCATTATAGTTGATCGTCTACATAAGATTTATATTATATATATTGTTTTTAATATAGAAGAACGCCAAAGACAAGCAAAAAGCTTGTAATATATTAGAGAAATGTAGAAAATAACAAGATGTGACATTCAAACATGTGTGGGTGTTGATGTTTCAATGCATTTTGTGGTTGTAGCTTCGACTTACAATTGTTCCCTTTTTCCTAATAATAAGTAAAAAACATATCATATTGTTTACAATTATTTTCATCAAATTAAAGTAAGAAATAAGATTTTTGTATATTGCACAAAAATATGTAAGTCAAAGAAAATTTAGACACTGAAGACAGATCCAGTTTCGAACACAAAAATTTCACTTAGAGCGAGCGCAGATACGAAGGCCGGGCCCCGCGTCATGTGAAGACATCCAGTGCTCACACATACACACACACAGACACACACACTCTCTCTCACACACACACACACACACACACACACTCTCATACACACACACTCTCATACACACACACACACACACACACACACACACACACACACACACACACACACACACACACACACACACACACTCATACACACACTCTCATACACACACACACACACACACACACACACACACACACACACACACACACACACACACACACACACACACTCACTCATACACCCACGCCCACACTCATACACACACACACACACACACACACACACACACACACACACACACACACACACACACACACACACACACACACACACACACACATCTTGCTGCTACTGGTAAGGTGATCTGTATACGACGATATTTGGACATGTTGTGGGCTTAGGACGAGTGTGGAGGGTGCTGTAGTTTCAATACAGAATCAGCAGGATATACATTACGAATAAATAAGATGAAAATAAGATGTTTGAGATCATGACAGTTGTTGAAATACATAATATTTACATTATTAATGTTGTTTTTAATATAACAGAAATCCACAAACAAGCATAATGATTGTAATATATAAGGGAATTTGTATCACGTAGCGAGATGTTGGCCTCTACCTTAGGATGGAAGCGGTGCGAAATATACGGAGAAACCATGATATCTATTTCGAATAAATCTGAAAAAATTAAGATGTTTGAGATCATTTCAGTGCTTATAATTTAAAATATGTATATAATATATGTCGTTTTTAATATAAAAGAAAACTAAAAACAAGCATTAAGATTGAAATATATTAGGAAAATTGTGGCAACACCAACCAAGACATTTCTCCTTAAAATCGTGTTCGTGAAAACAAACGAAGTTTGGCGACACATGTAAACGCTTTTTCAATATACGAATATCTGCGTTTGCCAATGTTTTGCATCCTCTCCTGTAACGAATCACAGCTCACCAACTTCAGAACTTCATCTGTGTAGACACTGAGCGAGATAATATTTCGATTAAATAAGACGAAAGTAAGACGTTCAAGACCATAACAGTTGTAGAAATAAATAAGATTTATAATATATATGTTGTTTTTTATAGAAAAGCTAACCAAAAACAAGCATAAAGCTTGAAATATATTAGGGAAGTGTTGAAAATTGCGAACGTTGGGCCCTCTACGTGGGTGGAGCGAAGCGGATGTGTGTGTTTTCATGAGAAAGAATCTGGGTATATATTTCAAATAAATCAGAAGAAAGTAAGATGTTTGAGACCATTATAGTTGATCGTCTACATAAGATTTATATTATATATATTGTTTTTAATATAGAAGAACGCCAAAGACAAGCAAAAAGCTTGTAATATATTAGAGAAATGTAGAAAATAACAAGATGTGACATTCAAACCTGTGTGGGTGTTGATGTTTCAATGCATTTTGTGGTTGTAGCTTCGACTTACAATTGTTCCCTTTTTCCTAATAATAAGTAAAAAGCATATCATATTGTTTACAATTATTTTCATCAAATTAAAGTAAGAAATAAGATTTTTGTATATTGCACAAAAATATGTAAGTCAAAGAAAATTTAGACACTGAAGACAGATCCAGTTTCGAACACAAAAATTTCACTTGGAGCGAGCGCAGATACGAAGGCCGGGCCCCGCGTCATGTGAAGACATCCAGTGCTCACACAGACACACACACTCTCATACACACACACACACACACACACACACACTCTCATACACACACACTCTCATACACACACACACACACACACACTCTCATACACACACACTCTCACACACACACTCATACACACACACTCTCATACACACACACACACACACACACACACTCATACACCCACACTCATACACACACTCTCATACACACACACACACACACACACACACACACACACACACACACACACACACACACACACACACACACACACACTCACTCATACACCCACGCCCACACTCATACACACACTCATACACACACACACACACACACACACACACACACACACACACACACACACACACACACACACACACACACACACACACATCTTGCTGCTACTGGTAAGGTGATCTGTATACGACGATATTTGGACATGTTGTGGGCTTAGGACGAGTGTGGAGGGTGCTGTAGTTTCAATACAGAATCAGCAGGATATACATTACGAATAAATAAGATGAAAATAAGATGTTTGAGATCATGACAGTTGTTGAAATACATAATATTTACATTATTAATGTTGTTTTTAATATAACAGAAATCCACAAACAAGCATAATGATTGTAATATATAAGGGAATTTGTATCACGTAGCGAGATGTTGGCCTCTACCTTAGGATGGAAGCGGTGCGAAATATACGGAGAAACCATGATATCTATTTCGAATAAATCTGAAAAAATTAAGATGTTTGAGATCATTTCAGTGCTTATAATTTAAAATATGTATATAATATATGTCGTTTTTAATATAAAAGAAAACTAAAAACAAGCATTAAGATTGAAATATATTAGGAAAATTGTGGCAACACCAACCAAGACATTTCTCCTTAAAATCGTGTTCGTGAAAACAAACGAAGTTTGGCGACACATGTAAACGCTTTAATTCTTGTCTTTTGTCGTGTAAATATTAGTCGTACAGAAAAAATGCACTAATACTGAATGATGTGATTTTAAAAGTTCTATCTATTCATGTAATTTAATCTAAATATACGCCAAAAAGTTTGTAAGAAAAATGTATTTTTCAATATTTATAAACCGGTTACGTGTTTTGATGGTTGAAAACATAAAAAACATAATTTAGTTGAGAAACAAAGTCTAAAAACATTAGTTATCTATATGTTTGTACACAGTTTCACAAACTCAGTCACACACACATACACAGACATACAGACCGACAGATAGACACACACACACACACACACACACACACACACACACACACACACACACACACACACACACACACACACACACACACACACACACACACACACACATAATATCTATTTCCATTCCTATCTAATATCTATCTATCTATCTATCTATCTTTAAGATATCTATATATCTATCTTTAAGGTAGATATATAGATATTAGATAGGAAAGGAAATAGATATTATGTTTGTGTGTGTGTGTGTGTGTGTCTGTCTGTCGGTCTGTCTGTCTGTGTATGTGTGTGTGACCGAGTTTGTGAAAGTGTGTACAGTGTACAGACATGTAGATAACTAATTTTTATAGACTTTGTTTCTCAACTAAATTATGTTTTTTATGTTTTCAACCCTCAAAACACGTAACCGGTATATAAATAATGAAAAAAAAAAAAAAATGAAAACTTGAGAAGCATTGTATTTGATTTAACTTTAACTATATCTTATGTTTTAATTTTAACTTTATCTTTAATAATGTTTATGAGTATTATTATTAAGTCAGAGAAATTCCTCTCAGTTTGAATACACTGCATGTCTGAAACTGTGAAACAAGTTGTTTAGGTGGATTGTGTATAAATTCATTAATGTTTTCTATGATTGGTATTAATTAAGGTAATTTTTTTTAAGGCTTTTTAACCTTTTAATTAAATAACAGGTACATTTGATTTAGTCTATAATTTGATATAAATTTGGTTTAAATTAAATAAATGAACAAACGTTTTTTTTTTAAAGATTTTTCACCTTTCCTTAATTCAGTAGGTTTTGAAAGCTAACTAGCTAAGTTATCCTAAGAAATTCTTTCTAAATTATAAAGACTATAAACAGAATATGGGGAACTAAAATAAAATATTTGAGAGCCGTTTGGGAGTCGGAAGAGCCGACTCTTTGGAGTGAACGAGAACGAAAGACTCGGTTCTCGGAAAAGAGCCGGAACGCCCATCACTAAACCTAACATAACCTAACCAGTATTAATTTACATCTTCATCAGAATGCTCTGAGAATTCAGGGCTGTACTTTTGCAATACCTGTTGCATTTTTATGTTTTCTTAATCCAAATTCCGTCGTAAATTCTTAGTTTGTGAGATATTCAATGTTTTCTGTGAGATCTCTTCGAAAAGTAAAGTTTAGTTTCGTTTTAACAAAGTTCTGATATTTGTCAACGTAGGTTAGGGTTTTGGTTAATTTATGTTATGTTATGTTAGGTTTAGGGAAAGATCCGTAAGACGACCCAGCCTGTTTTTTTTGACAAATAAATTATTTCTGATAGATTTTGATGTGTTTTTAATTAATCTGATGTTTGTTATGCCATGCAATTTTTTTTCCTCAAGGTAAAAATTGCCACAAAACAGTCAGATTAATTCGAAACCATCAAAATCAATAGGAGAAAAATTTCTTTCAGTAAACTTAAGCAAACCTAATTAAAACTAATCTAACCCAAGCAAATCTAAGTAAGACTAACCTAACTAAATCTAACCTTCTTTAACCAAACCAGGTAAAGATTCGTAAGATGACCTACTCGATATCTCGTTATCTTTATAATGCACTGCAAATTCAACCTCAGATACTTGTTCAGATAGGTTAGGTTAGGTTTGATTATGTTTGCTTAGGTTAGGTTGGGTTTAATTAGGTTTGCTTAGGTTTACTTAAAATATTCTTTTTCTTATTGATTTTGATGGTTTTGAATTAATTTCATTTTTTTGTGGTAATTTTTACCTTTGGGAAAAAATGCATTGCATAACAAACAAACATCAGATTTATTCAAAACACATAAAAATCTATCAGGAAAAAAATTGCTTTGTCCAAAAAACTGACTGGTTCGTCTTCCAAAACTTTACCTAGGTTAATTTAGAAGCTATTAAATGTTCTCTATGAGCAAGAGTAGGGAGTTGGGCGAATTGCAGACATTTTCTCCATAATGGTGAAGATGTAAAATTATGCCCCATAACCTAACATAACATAACCGCCTGAAACCTTTACAGACGTGTTGAGTACACTAGATGTATAGTATGTACGACTTCATATTTATATCGATATCGTCGAAGCAGTAGTTATGCAGAAATAACAAACTATTTACTGACAATCATTGTATTTTGTCTTCCCCCAAGAAACCCGCATTCCCACAGGTCCCCATAATTGTTGGGGGTTGATGAGGATGTCTTATTAGATATGCATTTGCGACGAAAATCAATGTCAAAATCGTTCGAAATGGATCATTTTTTTTTATAGGAAAAGTGTGTTATTTACATCCAAGTGCATTGGGAGAGCTAAAAATTTACCAGCCACACAATCACCTATGCTATATCACTACTCTCACAAGAGTTTACGGCTTCTTTTATCTCCTCACATCTTCTTGCCATCTAAATACTGCGTTTACTGCGGCTATAATTGCTCCAGACTCTATTATATGTTAATCAGCAAATTTTTTCTACGGCGATAAAGGTGTCCACCAAGAGGGTGCGCCGCCATGTTGGCTCAATCAGCTGATTATCTCAGCAGTCAGCACGAAAAAAAAAAAAAAAACATAGCGACGTCGCTAAGTGTCCAATATCGTTCGGTGGGCAAATTCTTCACCCCCCCCCCCCACCTCGCTGAACGCAGCCAGGCCCAACATTCTTTATCTTTTCCTAACTTCCAACCTTTCAACTAATTCTGTTAAACTTTCCTCTCCGTTGGGCTCCTCCGATCATAATCTTATTTCTGTTACCTGTCCTATCACTCCAGTGCAGCCTCAGGACCCGCCTAAGCAGAGGTGCTTCTGGCATTTCAACTCTGCTAAGTGGCAGGACTTGAGGCAGTACTATTCTGATTTTTCTTGGGATGATTATTGCTTCCATGTCAGAGATCCTTCTCTGTGTGCCGAGCGCATAACAGAGGTGATTATTTCTGGCATGGAGCTATACATTCCTCATACTTTCTCTAATACTAAAGCTAAAAAGCCCTGGTTTAACTCTGCTTATTCTCGTGCTGTCAATGATAGAGAGGCGGCTCACAAACGGTACCGTAGCCTTCCATCTGCTGAAACTCATGCCCTATATATTTCTGCCCGTAATCATGCCTAATCTATTCTCCAACTTACTAAAAACTCTTTCGTTAATAGAAAATGTCAAAGTCTTTCCAACTCTAACTCTTCTCGTGATTTCTGGCATCTAGCCAATAATATCTATAACAATTTTACTTCTTCATCTTTCCCTCCTTTACTTCAACCAGATAGCCCCAAAGCTGTCTCTTCTTTCTCTAAAGCTGAACTTTTCGCTCAAACCTTTGCTACCAACTCTATTTTGGATGATACTGGCCATATTCCTCCTACTCCTCCACCCTCTGACTACTTCATCCCTAAAATTAAAAGTCTTAATTAAGACGTTTTCCAGGCCCTCTCTGGCCTTGATTCTCGGAAGGCTTACGGTTCGGATGGAGTCCCTCCTGTTATTCTCAAAAACTGTGCTTCCGAACTCGCTCACTGCCTGGTCAAACTCTTTCGTCTGTATCTCTCTACTTCTACCTATCCTTCTTGCTGGAAGTTTGCTCACATTCAACCTGTCCCTAAAAAATGTGACCGCTCCAATCCTTCTAACTACCGTCCTATAGCTTTGATTTCTTGCCTTTCTAAAGCCTTTGAGTCTGTCCTTAACAAGAAGATAATGAGGCATCTATCAGCTCACAACCTTCTCTCTGATTGCCAGTATGGTTTCCGTAAAGGCCGATCTACTGGTGATCTTCTTTC
>JAXIVD010000811.1:100000-105000 GCA_036785275.1 Cancer borealis
GGCTGCAAGGCAAAAACATTCTAGTCACAGACATGTATTCGCACATCACCGCCTTCGAGGTAAAGCTGCGCTTGTGGGAGGCTTAACTGGCTGCTGCTCAGTTTATGCATTTTTTTTCGTATTGTGGCCTGTACACCTGATGACGTGGATCTGAACCCTTGTGTTGATGTTGTCACCTCTTTGCGGGAGGAATTTTCCTCCCGTTTCACAGGTGTCAGGCCACTAGCTCCGGGGCCTAGGCTTCAAGCTCCTCACCTCCCCCTTTGCCTTTCCTGTGGACAAAGCCCCTACCTCCCTGCAGATGGAGTTGGTGGACCTTCAGTGTAATGACGAATTGAAGGCAAAGTACCGTACCGGTTCTCCACTGTCCTTCTTCCGTGACCTCGTCCCATCTTCCAACAAATTTCCAAATTACATTGAGCATGTAAAACACATCGTTGCCATGCTTGGCAGCACTTACTATTGTGAACAACTCTTAAAAAATTAGATGTACAAAGTCTCTCAGCTAAGTGACTGCCAACTCAATGACATTCTGCTTTTATTTACTTCATCAATCGATCGAGACATTGAATCACCTCCTCATGACAAACAGCACCAACCACCCCATTAATTTGTATGTCTTTTGATAAAACGGTTTTCTGCAGTCACTGATTTGCGTGTTTTCAATAGATTTTTTTATAACCTAGTCACTGATTTGCCTGCTTTTATATATATATATATATATATATATATATATATATATATATATATATATATATATATATATATATATATATATATATATATTTTTTTTTATATTGTCACAAATTGTTTTCTGCAGTCTATGATTTGCATGTTTTTCAATAAATTTCTTGTAATCTAGACACTGGTTTGCCTGCTTTTCTAAAAAATTTTAGTACACTCTTACTTTTGGGTCCTCTTTGGCACTCTGTCCCACAGGCTACTCATAGAAGCTTTCTCTAACCCTCGCACTGAAAAGGTTGCCGATCTCTGCTTTACTAAGTAATTTCAGTCAAGATATTCATTACACTACTGTCCATCGTTTTGAATCGTCTTTTGTTTTTCCATATGCACTAAGTTTTTGTTTGTTTTGAATAATTTATAAGTCTTTGAGGCGCAAGTCCAGCACGTATATAAAATAAAAACAAACATCAAACTTAATAAGAACCTTTGCTTTCAGGACTTGTAAATAAATAAAAAAATAACTACATGCCACACAGGGCACCCCAACATTCTAAATGTCAGAGTAGTGTAAAGCTCCAAATTAAAAACACATCTAGAGAAGGTTGATGCTTATGTGTATAAAGAAATGTGCAGAAGATGAAATAAACTTCATAAAAAGTCAGATAAATTTTTACGACTAGGCTACATGAGGGTTTATGTTCCATATCAAAACATAACTCAACTAAATGATGATGGTTACACGAGGAAGACAAGCTGCGTACTTCCAAGTTAGGAGACAGGCAATAATAAACATGAAAAAAAAAAATTACCAACCCTTTTTCCTCATTTTATTAAGTAGTTACTTCATAGAAACTCATTAATATGACCTACATAAGCAAATTTCTAGTCAGTATAGATGGAATAAATATCTAATCATTTAATCCTGTATAAAAAAAAAATTGTTATTACTGAAAACTCTATTATGAATAAAGTTAAAAGATAATGGACACACCCACGAGACCCGTAATATAGCTCATCTTACTACTTATGCACGCAAATCCCAGCCGCTGCGTTACCATTACACTTCCCTATCTTACACCACAAGTCCTGAAATATTATGGAAGGCTCGGAAAAGAAGGGGAACTCTAACCCTCTATTTATGGAACGATTAAAAGATATAATAAAGTACATCCTCAACATAAAACCCTCGTCTACCGAAGCTGATATACCAGACCCAAGCCACCGACCAATATTACCCTGCCAGCCAATAGGGTAAGATTATTATAGCATAGATTTACTGAAAAATAAAATAAAGGAGCTGGCACCATTGTGTTGATAGTGGTTATGATGGCGTATAGAAGGGCGTGTGTATTTGAAAGTGATGAAGATGGAAAGTGGTGTGGAGCAGTAAATGTAGGTTGTTGTGGAAATAGGTGGTGCGTGGACGGAGAGGGAAGAAGAAGGGCAAAGGATGTTGAAGGAAAGGTCCACTGGAAGTGATAAGATGGAGCGTGGAAAGAGTGTGGTTGGTGAAAATTGGTTGTTGGGATTGGTGGTATGATAGGAGAGGGTGAAGGCCGTGTGTGTGTGTGTGTGTGTGTGTGTGTGTGTGTGTGTGTGTGTGTGTGTGTGTGTGTGTGTGCGCGCGTGTGTGTGTGTGTGGCCGGGGAAGCAATTAACACTATCTTGTTCGAATAAAAGTATTTCGAAAATTTGCTTAATTCATGATTAACGATTTTTATCATGTATTTTTGTTTTCTGGCTGAGCTGAAACTCATTTTATCTATCTATCAATATATTTATTTATCTATCTCAATCTATCTATCTCTATCTCTCTCTCTCTCTCTCTCTCTCTCTCTCTCTCTCTCTCTCTCTCTCTCTCTATATATATATATATATATATATATATATATATATATATATATATATATATATATATATATATATATATATATGATGATGATGCATTAACGACAGATTGATGGAAGGATGGAGAGAGAAACACCAGGGTGGTGTTAATGAGTTATTTGTCTAACGTTTCGTCCTCCGCGGGACTTTATCAAAGACTGACCACACCAAGTCAGGTCGATCAGCTGCTCGCACTCCCGCCACTTCACCTCTCAGGCCGCCGCCGCCCCGTTCTACCATCTGATTGGTTGCCCGCTGGTCCGTACTTCAATCCCTGCGCTTCCCCCACGATGATGTGTCCTGCTGCCTCAGCCAAGTTGATGAAGCCGTCCCTGTTGTTTACGTTTTCTTTGATGCAGATGTATGTGGCCTCCACTATTTTCCTCTTCTTCTTCAAGCATTTATGGAGTGCCTCAGACGCTTCCCAATTTGGTAGGTGCCCGCATTTATCTATGTGAACCACCAGCAAGTTGGAGGTCCTGTGGGCCCTCGCGTCCCGATTGTGCTCGTACAATCGCTACAAACAGTGGGGGGCTGATGGGAAGCTTTATGGGTGGGAGATTTTTGGGTGTAAGAATTGCCTTGTTGGGTTGTTCTGCTATGAGCGCGTAGGGAGACCATACCTGCGTAGGTTGGCGGGCCGCGGGAGCCAACGCTCTGGGCAGGTTCTCGGGAATCTGGGAAGTATGCATGATTATTGTTTCTATTGGGTTGGTTGTTGCTGAAACTTGGGGATGGCAACACACTTTGTGGCATTTTCTTAAGTTTTTCAATATTTTTACAAATGCTGATTTGAGGGCATTGCTTAGCAATGGAGGTAAACAAGCGAATGATGCCCAGCCTGTTCAGGGTGGATCCAGGTGAGTCCCCCTCCATGTCATAGCACATGTCATCAACCTCACCCGTACCCAGTCTGAAAGCAGGCTCAGTCTTCATCCTCTGGCTGTTTCCCCGTAGTATGCCTTCGAGCAGCCTCTGCACGGGATCTTGCATATCACGCTGTTTTCGTTCTTATGAAGTGCTCCCGCTTTCCTACCCTTTACCATGTCTCCTGTTTTCGTTCCTGTCGCTCTCGAGATCTGTACACCAGCTTTTCCTAGGAACCTATCTATCATGGTCGAATTATTTGAATTAGGCACAGAGATGTATCTATTTTCTATTTTCTATTTTCGGTTAGATGCTTCCCGTAGCTTTTTAGCTTTTTCTTTGAGCCTACACAACAGTCCTTCTGGGTATTTTAGATCCATAAACACTTTCTTAAATATATATATATATATATATATATATATATATATATATATATATATATATATATATATATATATATATATATATATATATATGTATATATATATATATATATATATATATATATATATATATATATATATATATATATATATATATCGATTAATCGATCTTTTTTTCATGTCTTGATCCCATCTCTCTATCAATCGAATATATATCTATCTGTTTATCTATTTATCATCTTAAACCTGCATAGCAAATAATTTGAGTGGTTCAATGGTGTCAACTTGAATGAAAGCAACCATAAAAAGGCAGGATGATTGTGTTTACAGCGAGCCAAATATTTTCCTGGTAACAGGAGTCAGCCCAAAGCTAGTCAGCAATATTTCTAGCCCTTTGCTACACTATCCTGGCATTTGAACTACGAAGTCACACAAACTTTCAAACTACGGCGATCCTTCTTCCGTCACATCTATTGCTACGGCGCTGTAAGCATCACTGCGCCTTCTCCTTACCTCTTTTATGAACTCAAAAATAGATGTGATATACGTAATAAATGTTGAGATCAAAGAGGAGTGTGCTAGGTTTGGTACGAGTTACTTACTGTTTTCACGACAAAGTTTATCAAATTCATTTTATGTGTTCCCATCTAATCATATTCCATCATATGTATAAGGCCAGTCAGGCTACTCAAGACAGCTCCTGTTTACCTTATGTTATTTGTTATTCTGTTCCGTAAATCTATCCCAAGTAGTTAAATTTTTTTTTGTTCATACTTACTGTCTGCATGATTACTAAATTTGTTGTAGTTATCTATTACTCATTTGTGAATCAGTTCTTGTCTATCCAAATTAATTTTAGTTATTAGTTCATATAATTAATAAAGCCTAACACGTCCTATGCTCATTAAATCTCTTTACTTATTTACAGATGTCAATAGTCAATCAGGTCACCCTACATACTTTACCATTGCAAGACACTCAGATCAAAATGTTTTAGCCTATCAGCACCTGAATAATTTGTTTTCATCTTTCTTAATAATGACTAACGAAATCTACGTCTTATCCATAATTAGACGGAAAATACACGTGGAATTAAGATGCAGCCTGACTAATAATGAACATAGACTCAGAATGATTTAATTTAGTTCTGAAGAAGGCATTCCAACCATTACAGACACT